>MU915364.1:5739-17348 GCA_036418165.1 Cooperia oncophora
GGCTTGAAGTGGGTCAATTCAAACGAAATAGTGCCTTAATTCGAAACAAGGTACACCATAGTTGGAGAGACTCAGCAGGGGGGGTCATAGTCAGTCATTAAAGGCAACTGGCACGACAAGTTCCAAAGACGAGTAGGATTGATACGCTCGGCTGGACGGAATTCCGCGCCCCTGGGAAGACGCTGCGCGGCGCCTTTCCGAGGAAGGTGCCCTTATAGAGGGCCCTATAAAGCTACAACATACCGACCCGCCCACCACGCCCGCCCGCCCACAAATGGACGACCATTCCTGACGGGGAAACTGGTCCGAAATTGATTTTCAAGTCATTAAGAACGAAGTATTCCCCTTCGCAGGATCTTGACTGTTTACTCCATACCTTCGCCATTTTCCCACTACATAGCGCCCTGTTAGTGGGGCGAGCACCAAATAATCGTACCAACTGCCTAAGGGTCGTATTTAATTGGTAAGGGCTTGACACAAGATTCTTCAGAGCAGAAAGAGAAGATTTTCTGTTTTTGATATTTTTGGCATTTGCCTTTCAAAGTGTTTGCATGGGAAGTGGAAAAAGTCTAAGAAGTGGTAGAAAGTTGAAACATTCAGGAAGATGGTAGATAAGATGGGGGAAACGGGTGGAGGAGGATGGGGGGAGGTGGGGTAGGGTCGTTTGACATTGGAATTTCGGACTACCGATGCTGTACCGATTGAAAAGACTCAATTCAAGGGAAAAGGTCGAAACCAGCACTGCGATAAATGCGCCATACGTGTTTCCACTGTTACCAGTTGAAGAATGGCTCCGTATGCTGCACAGAAACGGCTCACAACTGTTTTTCTCAACTTTTTTTCCGTCTATAGCTGCATGCAAAGAGGAACTGGGAAACATCTCGATATCGTCCCCCTACCCACTTTATACTTACCCTTTTCCAATTGATTTTTGTAAAGTAAGTTTTTCTGTTTTGTTAGACCCACTGCAAGGGCTGAAATCACTCAAGAGGCGATGATAAGATCTTAATGAAAACAACGAAGGGCCGTCGACGGCGAATTGGGCAACGGCCATCAAATTGATGCGATTTTTTAGCTGCGCTAATCTCAGCACATCTGTTCACTAAATCCTCACACACAGACAGACAATAAGCTCATGGAAGTGAGGGAAATCTTGGCGGGGAGGGCATCGCTCATTATAATTCTGCGTAGAGGGTTAAATAGGTCCTCCGACGGTCCTGTGGTATGCGCCACGATCTCTGATTTGAACTGGAAATGTATTGACACTTGAATGCGATTTGTCCCATACGATGGTTTGTGGAGGGTCGCCGATGCACAAATCAAGGTTTCGTCTTCGCGAGCCTGGTACAAATGAGGACACCTAGGGAAAGGAGAAGCCTGACCATGGCTTGCAAGATATGCTGCGACCATAATACTGCCCCTTTTTCCTGATTTCAGCTATATTTGAGGTTACAGCTACAACGGCAGCTTTGAGGTTCCTTTGATGCTGTAGTCCTTTGAGTCCCAGAAACAAATCATCTAAAGCCTTCCTCCTACTGAGTCTGAGCTCCAATAGTTTCGTGAAGTGAAGCCGAGCCTCGCTGTCTTCCATATAGCAGTGCTAACCTCGAAGCGTATTTCACGTTACTGCTTTGGGGACATACATATAGCTCAATAGAATTTGGGAATCATGCAAATCGTCGACCGCTGTCGAGCACTCGGATTTCCGAGAGCTCGGCGGACGGCGTGCGAGTGATTCGTAGATGAGTCTCCAGAAACGTCTGTAGTCGATTCTACGCAGACAACCCTCCCTTGAGAAGCAACAAAGGGGTTCTTGAATACGGTGCTGTCCCCGTAGCTTATATTCTCCAGCTTCTCCTCTTGTTGTAACCTCTTAAACGAATGATTTGAGAGAAGCAGAGAAGGGTTAAATAGTGAAGTGGTGTCCGTTTGCTCCTATCCGACAGAATCACTGTATAATCGTTGCTCCCCTAAGGCTCTTCAGTGGAGAAGGAGACAACGAATTCCATTTATGGGGTAAAGGTGGTAATACTGACTAGTGATTGTCGAAATAAGTTATGTAATCACTCTAGACATGAAAAATATAGGAGAGAAGAAACAAAGGTTGTGTGTTCGTGTGCAATAGAGTAGAGTGCAAAACACAGTCCTAAATCTCCTTGTGGATAGTTTACATAATAATACTCAGTGTCAGCCAAAACAAGGGCACATCATTGGTTGGGGATTTTAGTCGAGTCTATACGACCTCCCCTTTTTTGGGATTTGCTTGGTACGACCCTCCCCTCTGGAAACTCTGTTTCTCTCAACGAATCCGAGCCGTCCGGGGGGGGGGGGTTGTACATAGCACATGTGAAACAAGAAAATCACCAAAAGTCAACCACCACTGCTACAACGCCAAAACGTAAATACGAACGTAAATACGATCCCCCCTCCAACAGAACCAAGTACGCCCGACATTTAAACGTCAGTGACGAGCGAGAAAATCATCCTAACAAATCGAATTTTTCCAGCGCCCAAATGCGAACCCCAGATCCAACCTTCCTGCGACTCCCCAACAGCGATGTCCCTGGGCCACAAACTTCATCATGATTGACGATGTTTACATAGACTAGTAGTGGGACATCAAAAGGTATATATGACATAAATCCTAAAGAAGGCGACCACGTAGAAAGGTAAGGCTGTTGAATAAAGTTTTTGACATGAAATTCTGCGAGGCACAACAGTATAAACAAAGTGAACAACCTATACTTTATGCTTATCTTAGTGCTGAAATTGTATGAGATTCCTAACGTTTTATTTTAATAGGCTGATTAAGAGTGGTACTGAGCCACAATCTCTAAGTGGAAATTGTTTAAATGAGCCACTTTGGTCTGCAGGAATCCATTGTTCACAAGGTGCGCTGTATTGGCTTACTTGAGTACTATGTCGTGCCCCATCAGGGCGAACTGCGACGATCGGGAGACTTGAGTAACCTGCCTACAAGCAATCAACGAGTTGGCACTGCGAGATCCCTGAGACGAGGAGGGTGTGGCTGTGTATTTCTGCTAAACATGGCTGTGATTGCTGTTTCGGTAAGGTATTTTCATTACAAAGAAATTGCGGTCATAGCTTTGTTTAACAAGATGACAGTTGTTTCAAGTTGAAATAGCTTGGACATAACCGCGCTTCTATGCTCCATCTCCAAAAGGAACATATCTTAAGGCAATGGGTAAGTAAATGTAACCAGTCATTAGCCATGAAAGCAAAAAAGCCATGCCTTGCTCTTTTTCCTCCTATATTCCTCTTCTGCCTCATTCTAGCCAACTTTTCATTCATCAACCAAATTCAAGCGCCAAACAACCCTCGAACTAATGAAATGCGGTTTTGGGAATTGATGAGCATCGCGATGTGGTGGGTGCTTTCTCAAAATGCTCGTTGGACTATCACTAAATTCCATCGCAATTTGTCACCCTTATGATGTCGAACGTCTCTCCGGGTTCTCTGGGGATGCGCATTGTTCCAGCGATTAGTCAACCGGCCGCCATCTCTCCATAGTTGGGGTGGAATTAAATATGAAGAATGCCCTGGGGTATTTGGAAATTCCGCCGCACAAGATAAACTACCACGAACGGCTACTGTAGTCCAAACAAAGTGCTTAGCTTCTCAGAGAGGGATCAACCGGAAATCCTTGAGTCTCAGGTACGGTAAAACTCGAAAAAAATAAATAAAAATATCCGTGGAGACCTATACGATCCTTCCCTGACAAACTTCGAATGACCCGGAACATTACTGCTACATCACAAAATTTTGTCACTATTGTTTATTGCTAAATTAAAATAAAATAAATAAAATAAAATAAATCGAATAAATAACAATAAAATAAATTTTGTCATTATTGCTGCGGTCCTATCACATTTTTTGCCTGAATATTGGCCCTCAATAGCCAGCTAAACTAATCGCAGTCTGATACCACTAATTAGCGCAATTAGCCATGGCGCGAAAATTACCCGTGGACCACGTGGATGTCTCGTATTACCGTAAACAAAACAGAAGACACATACAGACATCTGGATAGGCAAAAACAACACCATCGGGCCCACATTGATTGGCGCCCAATTTAGAATGTCAGGGATGTTTCCAGGGCCAAATTTATACTGATATATGCACATATCGGCAACAATAATGCCAAAAGGCACTTATTTTATATATGGGAATTCTGGAATAAAAAACAGTCGTATTATATTGACTTTTTATGCTCCCCGAAGTTACGTTCCTTTTTTTACGCCAAAGGCAGAAACGTGCATGAAAAGCAGGCGCTGTTCGGCCTGGGAGGGGCATGCCGCTTTTTCGCTAGTCTCTGTTGCTAGTTCCTGTTAAATGACGCGTCGCACCTTGGTATGACCTGTACACTCTTGTCAAGTATAAGCTCTTCCTATTGCATAGCTTCACAGGAACTTACGGGTCTCCACAGAAGAAATCGGCAACAACAGATGAGAACCACAAAAATTCCACAGATGAGACCACAAAAATTCCACAAAGCCGAAGCCTACAAATACTCCAAAAAGGTTCTCTTGGGCGCAGTTGACGACGGGGAGGGGCATTTTGCACCTTCGCTACTATTCCCACTCGACGGTCGACCTATCAGGCAGCCTCTTCTGGAGTTGACAGGTTTTACTATGGTGGTTAGATGAGCTTGCTACAGCTTCACAAGAGTTCACAGCTCTCGCCAGAGTGAGACTTGTAAACTGGAACTAGGGAATCAGTGATAGTGCAATATGCCCCCCCCCCACCGTCGTCAAAATGCGCCTTTTTCTTGAGTTATTCGGGGTAGTTGTAATTCAAAGTGCCTCAATGGTGCCCAAATTCCTTTACCAAACTTTAGAAGTGACAGTAAACGAACCGTGCCTCCAGACTAGACATCATCAATAACGTGGCTATATCCTCAGTCTTCCACAGTACCTCTCCCTCAAATGTTTCATAACCGTATTTGGAAGCGATGTCGGAAGCACTCGATCATTCCCATATCAGTGCTGCGCCATCTTTTATGAGTCAAGGACCATAAATCCTCGTCGCAGTCACATGTCTCATTGCATAATAGATATACATTCCGAAAGAGAACGCCCCAACCCATACTTGGGAACGTTGCTGAAATTCATTGGGGAACTATCATCTATACTAAAGAAAGCAAAAGAGTACCAAATACTTTTGTATACATGAGAGGTCTTCTCTGGGGGAAGGGGGGAGCAACTGCACTTTTGCTAGGTTCTTTTACTAGCTCCTCTTTACTTACAGGTCTCGAGTTACGGGGCTTACCATTAGGCTGCTACATATAGAAGCTACGAGCTATACATAGAGCTGCTATACATAGAACTGCTAATATTATACGTAGGGCCACTCAATGAGCTCATTTGAGATAAGCCCCGGGTGCAGTTCGGCGACGGGGGGCATGTTGTACTATCATCGCTTCCCTAGTTCCGGTTTAGAGGTCTCACTCTAACAAAAGCTGTGAACTCTTGTGAAGCTGGAGCAAGTCGTCAAGCCATCATGTTAAATCTGTCAACTCGAGAAGAGGCTGTCTATTATAGATAGGTCGACATTTCGATGGGAAGTAACAAAAGTGCAAAATGCCCCTCCCGTCGCCAAAAAACTGCACCCGGGGCTTATCCCAAATGAGCTCATTGAGTGGCAACACGTAAGTAGCATTTCTGTGTCTTTTTGTAGCGCAATTACTGTTTATTATTTCTTCCTTTTATTGTCTGGTCGGTAGCATTACATAATGATGAAAGAGAACTCGGTGTGGTTTTATCGCGATGAATTGGGTCTTTCCCTAAAATGGGCGCTGTTCGCTCAGAGGCGGTGGGCATTTTCCTTTTGTTAGCTTTTTCTGCTAGTTTCTGTTGAAATACTCGTCTCATATTGGAGGAGAAAATGTGCTCACATTGGTGCAAATGCCCTCACCAAGCCGAACTGCACCGACTACTGTCTACGAAAATAAAGAAGCCTACAAATCGGAAATGATAATTCTTGACAACGTTTACACTCTCTTCAAATTAATAGCTATTTATAGACGAGCAAAAGTGTAGGCGCCGCGGGGCGGCATTTTGCTATCTTATCATTGCTTCCTTAGTTCCGGTTTACATGTCTCACTCTGGCGAAACCTGTGAACTCTTGTGAAGCTGGAGCAAGGTCGTCAAGCCATCATGTTAAAACCTGTCAACTCGAGAAATCGCGATGTCTCGATAGGCCGACACGCTCGGATGCGAAAAAAGTGCCCAAGGAAAAAGCCAAATGCTTTCCCCCCCCCCCCCCGCCCCCTCCTCAAACTTGCGTCGAAGTGTATACATTGCAACTGGGATACTGTAAAAAAGTTTCATTAGATCTCTAAGTGCCCAATGGATGTGACGATGAACGCAGGCAGTTTACAGTTTCAGGGCTTAAAACCTGTCCAAGACGGAGGGTGAGACGTACCATGATCCTTCTAGTTCTAACGCCATGTTTTCACATTAATCTTCGGTAACTAACCTGCTGTGAGCAGTACTTAAGCTGATAGTAGTACATAAATAAATGATGAGTCCACAGTCTATACTGGAGAATATTCCGAATTCTGTCAATATTTCTCTCATATGCGAATGCATGAGAGTTTCCTTGCTTGCTTAACCCCTTAAACTTTTTTTAATCTTCAGAGGGCTTTCCTTGCCTGTATTTTGTGTTCATCAGTCGACAACGATTTGTAGCACCGCATTGGTTGAGTACGTCAAATGAATAAATGAACAAAGTCCACCATATCTCAATGATGAACAGGGCGTGGTTGCGTACTTCACAAAGCACATCACTGGTTGGGGATTTAGTCGAGGTGATACAGACCTCCCCTTTTTGGGATTTGGCTACGACCCCCCCATTTGCGACGTCTTTGAAGCGAGAAAAATCAACTATACAGGGATATAATTTCCTAGCCCAAAATACAACTTTCCTCTCTGGCAGACCCCAATTGATTGGGTCCCAACAGCGATTGTGCCCTGGTACTCCATTCGGGCACAATGTATGATGCGTTTTCGTGGGAATGTTGCCCATTTAGGACACTTGTCATCCTGTCTTTTGTGCGGAAAGCACATGATTAATAGTATGAAACGAAATATCCCATCAAGGACGCCGCTGCCACGTTAAAGCAGCTTCGCCGTCGAGTAATTCGTGGTCGTCATATCCTTGTGCAAGTATTCCAGCCCCCAGCTAAAGTTCACTGTTCCCCAATTCATGTGAGCTGATTGCTCCACTGCAAAGTTCTAGTTCTAAGCCCGCTTACTTGGGCCGCGCCACTTGCTAGATGCCCTTTAACGGAGGGCCCCTCATTTGTTCTTCGTTGGGGCGGCGGCCATAAATCGGATTTGCACGTCCATTTTTGCTGACCGCGCTCGTGCTCAAAAGTAATTCTGCTCTTCCTTCTGTATTTCCTTCACTGGGAGCACATCCAGTCAACTGCTACTCATCCCGCCAGGTAAAACATGTTCAAATCACTAGTATGCAATTTTTTGGTGTAAAAATTCGACTGCACTAAAAGATGTACGCTACCGTAGTCCTGGATTCGTACGCAGGACTTCTGAAAGTTCCTATTTGCCATGAGTTCTCTGTCGTGAAGTTCTTGCTTTTTCCGTGTTCTTTTCATGACTGGTTATGATATTTTACTACTGAGAGATGCGAAAAAGCGATTTGAGACCCAGGGGTTGCACAAAGACTGCAGGACAGTGTGACTATCAGGAAGCGATTTTGTTAATGGTGTTCTTGAAAATTCTTCTTGGTTTTTTTTTCTTCTTTGGGAATCATTTTCAGTTACTGGTTTATAATTGAGCAGCAACTATCCATGACACTTAATCGCGGGGAACTGTGTTCAAGTAAAGTGCACCCTCTAATCCTGAAGTCGGAAATACGTCTCTAGTTTATATGGAAGAAGCCATCTCGTTGCTTTCGACTCCCCCCCCCACTCAATAATTCTCATTTATTAGATTTTACAACATAGTCCATTATTTTCATTGTCAGTGTTTTTTCCTTATATGTTCCGAAACAACTCAGGGTATAGACAATTAACGAAATAAATGAATAAATGAGCAAATCAATAAATTAAATAATTGATTAGCAGAGCAACGCCAAGAATCCAGAGTAAGAGCTGATTGATTTGACCGCCATTCCAGTGCAATAATCTGATCTGTGCAATCATTAGTCAGTTCGATTGCGTACTTTGTCCTGCCCACTATCAGGGAGTGGCATCCCAACCCGCCGTTTGTATTCATGGTTCCCAAACTTTCTGGCCATCCTCTCATTTTTCTCACCCAGTTTGCTGCATAGAACTCGCCAACTAGGCTCTCAAATAGCCCTCGGCATAGTGGTAGTAGTGCAAGGTCGAGCGTAAGGGGACCTGCATACTACCAATTTGTTGCTTTTTTTTAATCTTCTAATTTTTTTAATTCGTAACTTATTTGTTCTGTTCTCTCTTTTCAGCTGGGTCTTTTCGTTCTTTAAGCAAAGCCGCGACCACAGATTGTGGCGTAACGGGAACCACAGCAGGGGAACGAAGAAGGGCTTGGTATCTGATTAGCGGAGAAAAGCAGCGGAAAAACAGCCGAGAATGCCCTAAATAGGATTCCATATCGACCCCAACTTGTACATGCATGCAATGAAGAAAACGCATGTTTGTACGAATTTCCACTCGTCGTTATCATAAAGATATCAGCTCTTTTATCTTATCACCTCACTCTCACCATTCGGAATGGAGAGAGATAGTATAGTGGCTACTAGCTAGTAGCTAGCAGCCGGTTGGGGTCGGCATGGGCCTAAGGGGCGCCAATGGGCCTAATTGGTTAGCTTAAGGCGGAATTCTTGCCGAATTTCACTTTCTAAAGGTAGCGCAGCCTCCGCAATCTCCTTCCGGATCGTCTGACACATTTGAAAGGTCATAGCCTTATTTTATCGCGGAAAGTGCCTTTAACTGTACCTATTTTCCAGCGTCGCGTGTTTATCACTTCGTAAAATTTTCATATAGCTTTCTTGCATATTCACTGTTTGAAGCTCAGCTTCTACCCCTCAGGTCACATCGTTGTTGGGGATTCCCCAACAGGACGGGGGACGTATTTGGTCCGAGGAAAAACTTTTTTGATAGTTGAATTTTCTTGCTCCAGGGACGTTGTAACAGGGGAGGTCGTATTTCCCCTCTGACGTTTTAAAAAAAGTTGCTCACTTATCGTGGTTTTTCCAGTTCCTGTTTCATGTGTACTATTTACCACCTCCATCACCCCGCTTGATAGCACGACAGCTAAATTTTTGAGTAGAAGTGGGAAAATTTTGGGAAATTCTGGAAAAACTAGTAGGGCAAGCTTGCGAATTTCTTAAAGAAAAGTTGGGCTAGGATGAGATAGGGTTGGAGTCTTACCAATCCCCTAAGAAAGGGGCCGTGCGGACTCGAAAAAAATCCCCAACTATTGGTGTGCCCTGTTACACACCATTCAATGCCCCTTTTTTCCTGTGATACATCGATTTTTGAGTTACTATAGTTATTTTGAGCAACAAAGTATGAGACGGTCAAAACACCCGTAGTCTGCCGCGCCTCTTGCTGGGGGCATCGTGCGACAATGTGCGCGAAAGTTTGACTAAGGCGTTCTACAACAACAAGAAAGCTTGCATCCTTGGTTTAGGACCTCCCTGTTCAAGTACTCTACTAGTGAGCAGGAGCTGGCACGAGAAACGTCGTAAGTGCGGCTGTGAACTGTGCAGTCGCCGCATAGGGCAGGTGAAATAGCTGGCTACTCTCACCGGTGTGGCGAATTGCGATTTTCTTGTCGCATAGCCCCCCCCCCTCAAATAATTCTTAATAGCCATGAGAGATTCAAAATAGCCGTTCAAAACAATAAATTGAAATTGAATAGATACGTACTACGCTGAGGGGGTGCGCCTTCTTAGTCGCATGAAAACCATTTACTACCATGATGACTAAAGGGGTGAGATTTTGAAAATGATCAATTTTCCTTTGGAATGTGCCACGCATACTAGTTCCTTTTCACAATCGCAAGGGCATTTCGAATGTGATTTGGTCTATGCGACCAGTGGATGTTAGAATCTACACAATTCAATGCTTTCAATGCTGAACATGCAGGATAAAGATAAATTCTTCTCTCTTCGCCGTTGATCAATCCCTCTGTGGGATGCGGCACGCATCCCACTACATTCAGAATCGTTAGTGGGCCTTACGCTGCGCTGTGGCCTATACAATGACTTGGGGGAGGGGCAGCCGATGTACAAGTCAGTGATCTTATTCTCCCAGATGAATCTGATACCAACTTACCGCCGCCAGATGGAAGAACGGCTTGCTTGACCTGGGTGGAAGGGACCCGCGGAGCTTGAGCGAGGATGTGAGTGGTGGACGCGCCACTTGTCACTACACCACCTCCTGTTCTAAAGATGTACTAACAATGATAGCCTGAAATGCACGAAATTCCATTTCCATGGATATATTTCGACTAGAACCTTCAAAGATATTTCTCGAAATGGTCGATGATCGTCTCTGAATGCCATGCCACGTTATCGTTTCGCTTACCAATGGTGACTATTCACCTTTGTTGACTTTAACGCGGAGGCGAAACACCATCACGCGGAAATGTACACAGTTTGCTGGAATCAGCGTTTTGAACACGACCGGATCCTTTTTCTGACAACGAATTGCCAGCTATCGACCTCCATCGTTCCACGATAGTGATTCATCTGTTTGATAGGTGGAGTTTGCAGACGTTTCTATCCTGGCTGAGCTCGTACAATGGTTGCTCAACTTTTAACGGGATCACATACTGCTGCTGCTCATAGTTCAATCCTTTTATCTGTTTTTCTAAAATGTTAGTGCCGACTCGCCTTTTATTCCATCCAAAGGGTATCTCCCCCTTGAGAGTCCCTCTAATCTTCATTTTGAGAGAGTAAGAGCGCCGCGGTGGCGTAGTGGATAGCGCACTCTCCAAGAAAGCGTAGGGTGCGGGTTCGAGTACCGCCGGTAGCCTGACTTTTACCCATGACTAAATAACTTCCAGTTTCCACATTCTACGTCTCTTTCCTGGGAGGTCGCCTCATAATAAAACCTCGATCGTTATTAGAGAGCTCCACTTCCTAGGCTTTCGAGCTTTACAAAGAATCAGTGTTTTTTCGAGAATTTCTTCCATCAAATACAGTCCATATCCCAGTAATGGAGAGGATGTAGCTGCATGCTACATTTGAAGGTGACGGCTGCCTTGCTTCCCTTGGGATCTTTTCGTTTTAAAGGTCTAAGGCAGGATAATTTTGTGCGCGTTTGAAATGCAGGGGTGCTATATGATGGGGGAAAATGACGAAAAATTGAAGTGGGAACGGTCAAAAACCCAAAAAGTTTGTTCTAAACAACTCAGAAAGCGATTCTGGACAAATAGCCCCTTGGAACCGTGCCGACAACAACTGCGGTAGATGCGTGCATGTATGTGCTCTCATATCCATGCTGCACCGCAGCCGCTTCATACTAATCCCCTCGCTTCATATTTTACTTCGCAAATGAAGTGATACGAGCGTCAGCATCGGTTGGACATCTGTGGGCAAGGTGCAGGAATTTTTTGCCACTTGCTCAAGACAGCGGT
>MU915365.1:11586-23705 GCA_036418165.1 Cooperia oncophora
ATTTGTTGATATTCTGCTTTGTTCTCCGTTTCAGTGATAACCCAGCAACGATCAATGAGTAAAGCATCGTGAAAAAACATTTTTTATTCTGCACAACAGGAACATTTCATCAAAGGAATGACGACATATTAGGAACAGATAACAATACAATCTCGCTGCACCTTTACAGAAGCCCTTATCTATTGAGATCTTTATACATTCTCCGTGTCACGACATTTCCAGCTGAATTTTCAAATTCTTCATCATTGTCGGTATTCCACCTCTGTCGTTCCTGTACGAAGCCATCATTAATGCAATGAAAATTAAAATTTTGAATGTATCTCATTACTGTACTGTTCAAAGTCGCGATTCAAAGGCCGCACAACACATATAGGTGTTCGCTTCCCCGCCCTCCATCTTACCTACCATCTTCCTTTATTATCCCCTTTTTTCTGCACTTCTCCGAAGTTGAGTTTTGTCCACCCCAAAATCCTAAAAGAACTGCCGTCGAGGGGAAGGGATAGGCTCATAGCGCATAAGCAACAGGAGTGCTCAAGGAAAATCAATAGCTGAAACACTCTACTCACAGGCACATACGACCCTCCCCAACGGCTGAGTACAACCCTTCGCTGAGGCTCCCCAGCATAGGACGTGCCCTGGTCGGATCGCATTCAAACTTTGCGATTTGGAAGACTCGCCCATTTGCGAGATTGTGCGGCGGGGAAAGTATAGGTATTGATGTGGGGCTGCGAAGATTGAGCGATTTCGCGATTTGAGAGAATCGGCGTTTTGAGCGACCGCACGCCAGCGAGTGACTTGGTAACCGGCCTTACGGCGAGTCGTTCTTCATGCAATGCTAACAAAAGTATTGAAACCAGCTACCCCACAACAAAGCTACTCTACGGCTAAGCTCTTACCTTATCTCCTTTAATTTCATTAGATCGACCGCATCCTTGATCTGGGTTATATTCGCAAAATGAGCGGTATTAGGAATGCCAAGACATCGCATTCCATGGAAGTGCCGCCATTCCTAAACGTTGTGCCGTAACCCAATACCAAGGAAATTATTTGCCAGCAAAAGTGAATATGTGAAACGCAAGAACATAAAAAAAACCGTAAAGCTCAAATAACATTACTCAGATAAAGAAGCTCGAACTCACATTAAAATGTTTCTGGAATGCTTTCGGCCCTTTGTACACTTGATTACCAAATATTTCGCATGAGTATGAGATGTTTAGACCATGTAACTTATACAACCAATCGGGAAGCCGCTTTCCATCCCATCTGAAAGTTACCATTACTTTACTGAATGTTCTGAGCAAGAGGTAGCCGTTATCGATATTGAAGCCGAGGAACAATGCACACTGGACCTACCCAAGAGGGAGATTTTTCGGGTTATAGGGTATGCCATCGTTTTCCTCTTCGTCGCTTTCAACCTAAAAAATCCCTAGCTTAGAAGCAAAAATAGAGAAACGGTAATTATCAAAAATGTTTACCGGAGGCTCTTCATCATCCTCTTCATTTTCCCCGACAGTTCGCGCCTGTTTCCTCTCTACATTCTCGCGCGTAGCTTCTCGCTCAT
Organism: Cooperia oncophora; assembly: GCA_036418165.1. Lineage (NCBI taxonomy): Eukaryota > Metazoa > Nematoda > Chromadorea > Rhabditida > Trichostrongylidae > Cooperia > Cooperia oncophora. The sequence goes on from MU915365.1 coordinate 13,148, forward strand.
CCAGCAGAAGATTGCCAATGCTGAAAAAGAGATTGTTCACACATCACGGCATATCTGACAAACAAGAGGGCGCTTCGGGAGGTTACCGTAGTCACCTCGTGCCGTAAACCACTTTCCATCCTTGGAAATGCGTCGTTAGTTTCGCGTTAGGGCAAGGTCTACGAAAGAGGCGTTCGAAACGGGATCCCTTGAGCAACACTGCACCAAGAACAAAGTGATTCGAACTGCTAAAGCTTAGAAGACAATTCTGTCAGATACTTTGCTGTATCACGCGCGTGGCTGTAATACAGGCGATAAACACAGCGATGCTGCAGTACTCGTGTGTCCCATCCCTGTACAGTCAAGCCAAGATGCCTATGCAAGCTTATCATTTGAGGCGGCCCATATCGAAAATACTTCTATAGAATCCATATAGTTGGGAGAAAAGTTTCCTGGTCATATTGTGAGGGTGCGTATGGCCGCCATGCCAACACAGCGATCTTAGGCTGCGTTTATACTTTGCGGCAGCGTAGCGTAGCGCTTCCAGCGTACGCCAGCGGCAGTGCCGGGCAAAGGATAGGTATCGATCTAGCTTCACCAGCGTCACCAGCGTACGGGGCTGGCCCGTGACGCTAGCGTACGCCAGCGTGCACGCTAGCGGCAGCTGGCGTGGCGGAGGCGATGGAAGGCAAGGTATCATCTAGCTCACCAGGCGTAGTTTCTCGAGCGTTTCTCCAGCGTTTCTCCAGCGGCACCAGCGTTTCACTAGCGCTTGCAGCGGCAGGGAGTAGAGACTATGGGAGAGCTGGAGAGTACAAAACACAAAACACAACGATTTCTCGTAGTGAAATGTGGCGCGTGTAGTGCACCACATCAGTGGGGCACTACCGTACTCCCAACGATCAATACCGTGAGTTGAGTGTTGAAACTGATGTTTTTGGGTCGTCTTCGGCCTGCTTCGCCCCTTCCCCTTTGATGATGGGTTTCGTTAATTTTTTTCTGAATCTTTCTTAGCGAAATTGCAGAATGCCCTTGCTTTTTTCACTTTTGTTTATGTGATTACGATTTGCAATTGCGGACTGTGGCTTCGATGATGAATTTCGTTCATTTTTTCTGAATCTTTCAATCCCATCGACCTGTTTTTAGCTTACTCTGCCAGATGCGATACCATGTGAGGTTCCGTGCTCTTCGGGTATTGATCCCGGACACTTTTTCTTACTACAACCCACACATCCCTCGTTTTCGTCGTTGTCCCATCTCGACATGTATATGATACGCTTGTATAGTGAAGGATCATATATTCCAGGTTTGCCGAAAACCCGGCGTCAAAGTGAATGTTTTCAACCCAATATACTGGGCGTGTATTTCGGGTCAATCATCTGTGCCGTTGACGTTATACTCACTTTCGTGTTTTGCCTAACTACTTTCATACCTTCTACGCAATTACTCAAGGTCTTCGTCCTATTATGGCTGTCTGTCCACAAAGCAGCAGGGAGCCGCAGGTTCTCTGTGATAAACGGTAAGGAACTTCACGCGAAGACCTCAGTAATCGTTTTACAGTGATTAGGTTTGCGGATGAAGGGGCGCGTCAGCGAGGCTGGGTTTGGCGCGCTGTCAGCCGTGTTCTCCTTCAGCGCGTAAGTGACAACGTCTCATGGAAACGGTTGATACGAATGATATGATGCTGTTTTGCCTTGCCGATCTAAAAAAACGAGTTCGGGAGGGGGGGGGGTGCCAATTCATCTCCTTGGCACGACCAATCATCCGCAGTGAACAAGACTCATGTTACATTTTCAGGTGTTATCACCGTTCATTCGCCGTCACGAGAAGAACATGACGTTTACATCGAACGCTTCGTCTCCGCTATCATTAATCACGGTCCTGATATGGCGCAATGACGGTAACAGTTTAGCTGGCGATTTTCATGTTCCACATTGTTCCACATAAGTATAGATCGAGCGGAGTGGGAAAATAGATGAATCGCAAAAGGCGGCTAGATCGAAGAATGCGCGGTGCTTTTCAAATCGCTGCTTCACCCGATACGCGTTGATTGACACTATGTTCACGCTTTTGCGTCTATTGGGCGACGTTTGACAACCGGCAAAAGAGTATAAGCTATCGATCCAGCGTTTCGAGCGTGCGCTAGCGTTTTGAGTTCCGCGGGTAGTTTTGAGCAGCCGCTAAAAACGCGCTTAGAAAGCTAGATATATCCATCTAGCTCGCCAAAAACGCTGCCGTACGTTGGCATAACTGAGAGCGCTTTCGAAAAGTTGAACGCGGCCTCATATTTACATGCAAGCGCATATTGCAGTTTCATTCTCCAGTTTCTCTATTTTGTATTGTCGCAAAGTATGAATGTGCCTGACTCTTAACGGACAGCGAATCCATGCTGCAGCAGCTCTTACAATTTTTAGAAGACACTTTTTGAGAAGCTGTTTCCATGAATAAGATAATTCTGTTATGTGCAAATTAATTTTTTTTTTAGGGGGGGGCTGGTGCAACGTTGCGGACACTGGCGAAGAATCTTCACGCACTGTCTCTAGCACGAGTAAGAAGAATTATCGTTTCTACTTCTCTTACACTCTTGAAATAATTCTTGGGCAACTTTAGGCAGATGCTCAAGGTCGCGTATGCTTGCCTCTAGATCATGCTACTGTGGAAATAGCGGAGATTTGTTGTAACAAGCATGAATACCCCTTCAGTAATGCCAGTAGAAATCCAAGAAAGTCAAGATAATGCCTTCTAGTCATAAAAAAAAATAAAAAAAAAATAAAAAAATAATGATTTATTTAATGTTGAATTGTTCATCGTTTCGTTTCAGGACGGATTTGATGTCCTTGCCATTCCCAGCTATTGAGTGCTACCTGGCTCACGTCCAACCAATTGATGATATGTGGGCAATGGTTTAAGCTCATTTGTTCGATGTTAGATTTCATTTTTGTTTTTCCTTCGAGTTTTTTCTTCATTCCTGGAAAGGATTCCGATTCGCACCAGTAGGGCAGCACAATACTCCACAAAAAAACACGGCACTGCAAGGAGATTGCGCAATGCCGTGTTCCTTCCGGAGTACGGTACTGCGTGTTATCGTGTTTTGGATGATGAAATTCTCAGTGTTTTCCGTGTCCGGTCTCTCATTCAGTGTCTCCTCTAGAGCCATCATCACTCATTGCCTACGAGTTCGTGTTGCGCAGCCAACGCCAATTCCGAAGGGCACAGACGAATCTGAAAATATGGCAGATGATAGACTCATAGTTAGAAAAACAAGTGGTCTTTGTAAAAGTACAGCACGCAGCAGGCAGCCAGTAGACTCATAGTTAGAAAAACAATCGCTCTTTGCCTAAAAAGTACAGCACGCAATGCAGCCAAGCCATACAGTTCGCGGGCAGGAGGGATAGCCACTTACGATCTAGGCAACTACGCGATGTCCTGTAAGGACGACCACATCTTACTGCTGAAAAAAATATAGAGTGATTGGCAGCGGACCCAGCGTTTACCACAGAAACGTTCTCCAGTGCTAGTGTGAAAGGCAGTCAGCCCCAAATCAAAAAGCAAATAAATTATCTAGAAGGATTTACGTGAAAACCAGGAAGTACCGTTCGTATCATGAAAGATGCTATCACATCCGAATTCGACGAGGGTAATGAAAAGAGAACGGAAATAAAAAAAAAACACTATTAGGATAATCATGACGAATTCAAACGCAAGGCCTTTGAAAAGATAACAAGAAAGAAACATCGCGGAAAATTTAATCAGTGACGCTATCAGTTCATTGTATTACAAATGTTAGGTTTCTAGTAACTTGAACATGATTCAAGCATATTTACTAAATGCTTTAAGGATTTTTGGAATCACCTGTTTACCCTAAACCTGTCCCTCAGCTCTTTTTTTTAACTTTTCATTTTTTTCATTACATTTTCCTTCCCTGAACACTAAGACCTTGCTTTTCGGTCTATGGTACATCTCTCTATATTAATCGAGTATTCTTGAGTAGTCCCAACCACGGTACATTTTCGTGATGTGTGAAATGGTGGTGTCAGTTAGACCCCTCCCCCCTCGAAGGAGGGTCTCCCCGCCTCTTCCTAACACCTACCTACCGCTTTCCTACAACTTCCTAGCTTCCTACCTTTTTCCGCGACAAAAGCTCCCACTTTCTCCTTTCGTTTTAATCCCAAAATTTTCCGTTCTGGGCACATCTTTGGCCTCCCTTTTGTGGAGGTTGGTAGGACAACCCCCCCCCTCCGGCCCTCTGTCCCTCATCGAATCGAGCCGTCGCGAGCGGAGGGGGGGGGGAAGGTAAATAGCACATATGAAACAGGAAAAGCCGTGAAAGGTCAATAACCGGGAAAAATTCTTTCTCAACGCGGCTCATTTCTCTCAAAACAACATACGACCTCCCTCCCCAGCGGCAAAGTACGATCCCTCCATGTCTTTCACGACAACCGATGCTGTCAACCCTGGTCCGTTAACAAGCGTTGACAGAAGTCTTGACCCTGTTCCGCCGATGACAGGCGCATCCAGAACATTCCCAAAACTAAATTTGCAAGTCATCGGTAAAACCTCGATTAACAAAGTGTTCCTCTAAGAATGTAAGAGGCAGCTGCAGCATGGATTCGCAAGCTGTCCGTTAAGAGTCAGGCACATTCATACTTTGCGACAATACAAAATAGAGAAACTGGAGAATGAAACTGCAATATGCGCTTGCATGTAAATATGAGGCCGCGTTCAACTTTTCGAAAGCGCTCTCAGCTTATGCCAACGTACGGCAGCGTTTTGAGCGACTAGATAGGATATATCTAGCTTTCTGAGCGCGTTTTTAGCGGCTGCTCAAAACTACCCGCGGAACTCAAAACGCTAGCGCGCGCACGCTCGAAACGCTGGATCGATAGCTATACTTTTTCCGGTTGCTCAAAACGTCCCAACTCAAGACGCAAAGCGTGAACATAGCCTACGTGTCGGATCAACGGCTTATCCGGCGGTGAACACGATCCTTGAAAAGCCGCGCACCCCCTTTGCTCTCGATTAGCGCCCTTTTGCGGTCATCATCTATTTCCCACTCCGCTCGATCTATACTTATGTGGAACAATGTGGAGCATGAAAATCGCCAGCTAAACTCTTACCGTCATTGCCATATCAGGACCGTGATTAATGATAGCGGAGACGAAGCGTTCGGCGAATGAACGGTAAATATATACCTTGGAAAAGTAGGTAACATGAGTCTTGTCAGCTGCGATGGGTTCGCGCCAAAAGCGAAATGGCCGTTGGCGCCCCCCCCCCCTGCTCCCCCAAACTCTTTTTTAGATCGGCAATGCAAAACAGCCACCATATCATCCTTATCAACCGTTTCTATGAAAGACGTTGCACTTACCGCGCGCTGAAAGGAGAACACGGCTGACAGCGCGCCAAACCCAGCCTCGCTGACGCGCCCCTTCATCCGCAAACCTAATCACTGTAAAACGATTACTGAGGTCCTCGCGAGAAGTTCCCTTACCTTATCGAAAGACGAACTGCGCTCCGGCTGTTTGTGGACACACGGCCCATAATAGGAAGAAGAACTTGAGTAATTCGTAGAAAGGTATGAAGTAGTGAACAAAACACGATGTGAGTATAACGTCAACAGCAAGAAATGACCCAAATACAGCCCAGTATTTGGTTGAAAAACATTCACTTTGACGAGGTTTTCGGCAAACCTGGAATATATGATCCTTCACTATACAAGCGTATCATATACATGTCGAGGATGACAACGACGAAAAGAGATGTGTGGGGAAAGTAGAAAGTAAAGTAGTGAGAAAAAGTGTCCGGGATCAATACCCGAAGAGCCACGGAACCTCACATGGTATCGCATCTGGCAGAGTAAGCTAAAAACAGGTCGATGGATTGAAAGATTCAGAAAAAATGAACGAAATTCATCATCGAAGCCACAGTCCGCAATTGCAAATCGTAATCACATAAACAAAAGTGAAAAAACAACGGATTCTTGCAATTTCGCTAGAAATCTCAAGCGAAAAAAATTAAAAACCCATCATCAAAGGGGAAGGGGCGAAGCAGGCCGAAGACGACCCAAAAACATCAGTTTCAACACTCAACTCACGGTATTGATCGTTGGGAGTACGAGTAGTTGCCCAGCTGATGTCGGTCACTACCAGCGCGCCGACATTTCACTACGAGAAATCGTTGTGTTCTTGTACCTCCAGCTATCACTAGTCTGCTACTCCCTGCCGCTGCAAGCGCTAGCGCTACGCTACGCTGCCCGCAAAGTATAAACGCAGCCTTACAGGTACTCGTTATCCCAATACAGTTGTCGGAAGCTGCGCTGGGGCACCTCAGCATCGGCGCAAGTGCTGCACTTTGAGGATAGGCGGAGTGTGGAGATGAGACTCCGATACCTTCCCTACAGCCGTGTACCCGTGCACATTTGACCGGAAAAAATGGAATATCACTGCAGCTGCGAACCAATTCTCTTCGCGCATGGCGATGTACAGGATCTACGAAGACGAGTGCCTTCGATTGCAAACTACCGTTTTAGAAATTACCAGCCGGCTTTGCCGGCTGATGCCTGCACGCCTTCTTCTGAGGTAAAGAATGGATTTGCTGAGCGGGCCCGGCTCCGCCGCGCTTATCTTTCTCCTCACCGGCTTTTCTTTTATACAGATAGTCAACAATCTTTGACCAATATGTTCATACGAGTAGCTCACTTATAGTGCACTACATGATTCTTTTATATAGTGAGGTTGTAAACAATCACACATTGCCTCAAAGTGATACCAAAACATGGATTTTATTCGCGACTCTGCTAGCGGTTGATCCTTCCTCTATTCACCTTATCGCTTTCATTGGCGCTTTTATTACCACACTTGTGATGAGTTTCTACTAAACGCACTCTATGCTTCCCCTCCCGTACTCTCCCTCACTAATCCACCCACCCACATTATACCCTCCCCACTCCCACTTGCCCCACCCACTCCCCATCCCGGCCGCTGCACGTGCTCACGTCCACCTGCCACGCGAGCAGCTCGTGCAATGGTTTGGAGTGCACTACATGGTTCTCTTATATAGTGCAGGGTGTTATCACAATCAAAACATTGGATTGATACATCTGCACCAACTGGTTTCGCCACCGGCTAGCGGTCGTATACTCTCCTACACTGACGTGTTTGAACCCGTGAAGCATTTTGCGGACGGACAGACATACATACATACATACCGACAAACCGACACACAGAGTTAGTGGTTTATAGAATGTAAGGATCATCTTGGAAGGCTCAAAAGCGAAACACGTAAACAGTTACTTAAGGTTGGAAGCAAAACCATTGCTCATTTTCTGACGTTCTCGCAGGTATGCGGTCACTTATACCGGCATGTTGGTTGGTGGCATATTTCTCTCGTTATAAGCATGGTCTGCCTAAGAATTTTACACTTTTCATACGCACTGAATTCACTTACATATCTTCTCAACTATAGATAGCAACCATCTTTTTTGCAGGTTCTTATCGCAGTTCACAACAGCGAGCGAAAGTCCTTTTCACAAAATCATTAAAGTGAATTGTGATTTGCCTAAAGATGATGGAAGTCCTCTGAGCGTTATGTAAGAAAATTTCGGTCACTTTATATTTGTGAAAATGAGGCGAATCGCGCCCCATTTGCAATAGCTTAAAGTTTCCTACAAGAACGTTTGGCTTTCTTCACAGACTTCTTTGATTGCTTTTTGTTCTTGTGATTGTCGTTGCTAAGGTTGTGAGCTATTGCGTGGAGGAGTACAGTTTCCTCAGAAACAAAAAACTCAGAAAGTCGCATCTCTAGGACTTCAGAGACACAAAGATAGGGCAAAAGTTACCCTGGCTAAAACATGTGCACTCAGGTGATGTGATAAATCTGCCTATGAAGCGTGTGAAAGTGTGTGAAGAAACGCTGTTTGGCCCTATCGAAGCTGCGAGTGACTAATTACAAACTGCTTTTGGCGTTACGTGCCTCAAGCGTGCCACTCTGCAGTTCTACATCACTGCTATGAGAGCCGACAAATCTCGAGAACAGAAGGAGTTTCAGAGCGGATTAAGCCTTTCTCTCTCGTGAAATTTTGTAGTGAGCTAGGCGGCTTACCCATCCCGGAATTCACTTCTCCTCCCCAACCCCCACATTATCACAGAGGACTGGCTTCTCCTGAGTGCACGTGTAGCGTGCTCTATTCGAAACGCTGCGGTAGTTGCGCTGTGGTTAAAACTGCTAGCTCTCATTCCCTGTCTCCTGCTCTATCTATGCTTCAAAATTCTGCTCAACTTCTACTGGACTAACTAACCATTTACACTAACAATTTCGTGCACACAAGTCCACAATTTCTAGTGAACGGCTCAATGGCTCTAGGAGGACTGTGGCCCTAATCAAAGGAACCGGCGTGGAACTACAAAATTGTGCTCCAGTGATAACAAAGAAAAATGGTTAGACAAATGTACGACATATACACCGTAGTTAGGGGGGCGTGTCAGGCAGTATGAGTGTGCCACGGCGCTAAATCCGTTCTTTGCCATTTGCTCAAGCGGTATGCACAACAATCGCTAGAAAACTAGTGATACTAGCGATATGAACAGATTGTCACTTGCTCGCTTCAACATCTGGAAGAGAATGGCACAGCGCCAGACTGATCCTGACTGGTACGCCCCTTCATCCGCAGTGAACTAGACTGTATTTGAACTGAATAAAGGATAAAGGATAAAGTCTTCGCCGTTGATCAATCCCTTTGTGGGATGCGGCACGCATTCTACTTCCATTCAGAATCGTAGTGGCTTATTGAATGCGATGTGGCCTATACAATGACTTGCGGTGGCCAGCCGATGTACAAGTTTTTTTCCTCCAGACGAATCTGGTACCAATTTACCGTCCCGGAGGGTAGAAGGCTTGGTTGACCTGGGCGGGTGTCGACCCGGGATTCGAACCCGACGCCGCGCGAGTGGTAAGCGCGCCACTTGTCACTACACCACCTCGGCCTCATTTGAACTGAATTATGAATATATTCATTTAGTCGGAAACATGGTCTTACATGGGATCATCGCACGGTTTTCTTCTTTAAGAAATGCGGCGTGTCAGAACTGCATTCATATGTGATCTCGGAAACTCGTGACTGAGGCACGTTCAAAAATGCGCGTTAGGTAAAAAATGACTCTGGGTAGTCCCCAGTGTTTTGGCCGGAGGTAAGCAGCCTCTCTGAGCTGCACATAAAAGCCCGCCTCTACTTATCCTCATCTTCACCGGTAGGCGTTCCAGATTTGGAGAGACTTCGATCAAACTTTTTCCACGACGTTGATACGGTTGGGATCTGGCCACGGCGATTTGACTTCTCTTGCAAACTCATCTCAGATTTTGATGAATCATATAGTAAGGAGCAGGTCACACTTCCCTTTCCAGATTCACATAATTGCGAAGATTTGTGTGGCAAACATGGAAAGTGTTCACTTCGTGAAGCAGGGAGCCCTATCGAGCACGTGAGTGTTGTATCGTTGGAAAGGTTGTATGTTCTGCTGCACGAAAATAGGCGACGCTTCTACTAAGAACGAAATTCACCACAAGAGCTCTACTCGCTCTCTGGCGGGCCCACCTGAATATGACTGGCATTATCTGTGTCTACCACACTATCTTATGTGTGGAATCGTGTCTACCGTCTCAATCATTTTTCAGATCTTCATTTTTTTTCTCGGGTACGTGACAACAATAGTGCTGTGATTCGCCGTCGTTCTTTTCTTCTACATAGCTTTTAATTTGAGATTCAATTTGTTAAAGATGCGTGAAAATTTGAAATCACACGTCAAGGGCATTGTCTACGCTTATCACACGAGTTCGCTACTCCATTCGGTGAACTGATGCCACAATTGTCTTGGCCGTGTCTCCTTTATCTCTGGTCCCTTTCTTAAGCTTGTGGTACCTTTTTGCCTTCCGCTTGTCAACCATTTCTGAAAATTTGTCGCGAAAAAATCATTTCCAAAGAGGGAGAGCTCTCCGAGACGTTCTCATGGTTTCCACCTCTGTTTCTTTTTCTACTGGGATTCAGTTGCTAGTTACCAGTCATTCGGTTGAAGTTCCAAACTTTGATCAACCACTCAAGGTTTGCGATGGAGCAATGTACTTTTAAAAAAGAACTTTCAGTACGAATGTCTGTGCGATTATGGATATAGGGGAATCCACTGTGAAGAAGGTGAGCTGTTTCTATCCACAATATACATTTGCATGCAATTTGCATATAAATGCAGAGGTGGTGTTCTGGCAAGTAGCGCGTATACCACGCTCGCGGTACGTGTGGATAGATCCCGGATTGGCCCCGCTTAGACTAACCAAGCCTTCTACCCTCTGGAAACGATTAATTGATACTAGATTTGTGTGAGTAGATGGAACTGTACATCGTCGGGTGGGCCCCAAAAAGAGGGAATTCGTGATGCATATCAAAAAAGGATAGATAAATGGCAGTCTGTGTTTTAGGTTTTATGTAATTGCCCGCGTTTGTTTTTTGATAGTTTTTTTATGAGCCTCTGCCTTGCTTTTTCTAATTCTCATAGAAAAGTTTGATCACAAATAGCTAGAGTAGATCAGTCAAGTT
>MU915366.1:1499-21162 GCA_036418165.1 Cooperia oncophora
TCACTGAGCCGCGAGTCAGACTTCCATATATGTATAGTCGAAATAGCAACTGGAGACAGTCAGTCAACCGGAAGAATCTGAAAGCATAGTGACCCTGCGCGTGATTCGATCTCCAAGTAGATTCTCGGACCAAGCGTTCAGCAGCGGCGCCGCCGGCCACCAGGGTAGAGCATCGTTGTATGAAACACGGGGGGGGGAAGGGGGGGGGGAAGCGTGCCTTTCAGAGAAACTTGCAACTGCGGTTGGAAAGAAATTTTTCCCAGTTGTTGACATTTCGCGGTTTTTCCTGTTTTACATGGGTCTTTGCCGAGACCCTTCTTCGACGGGGGGGGGGAAGTCGTCTTGACACCACCATTTCACACATCACGATGCTGTACCCGGCTGGCCGCTGGTCCGTCTTGAACCCTGAGGTCCATACAGACGCGTCATACTCATAGAAAACACTCGTCGGTACTACTGCAAGTCCAGAATGCTTACTTTTTCTGCAAACCTTAGAGGTTCTATCCGACACCACGATGACAGATATCACATGGAAAACGAGGTTTTTTGAAAAAAAAATTGTGAAAAGGTTGTGAAGGTACAGACAGTTTTTATCGTTTGACAAAAGCTTAGTATTGTGTAATAGCCAGCTCGTCACGGTAAAAACGTAATGTGATGTAAGGATTGTAAGTATGTACCTCAGCATCATATATGCTCCTATACTGTGACCTAGGATATAGATTTTTTGAGCTTTGGGTAGGTGCTCTTTGACGAAATCGAGTTTATGTTGAACTTGAGCATCAAGTTGAAAGCGATCTGGAACATCATTATGAGGAGGAATAGACCGCTCGAAGTTGTACAAATGTTCACACAAAAGCCGCGGTACGAAGCGGTAAGCTGATTAGCAGCAAGCCGGTACTGCTAGAGCATCTGATGAAAAAGAAGAGAAACCGTGGCGAAACAGGCCTAGTGATAGGACATGCACCTGCAGCCGCAAAGTTCTCCAGGTCATCGATGCTGAGGCCAAGCGCTTCCCGAACAGTGGGAGTGGTCTGTGCTATGAAAGTCCAGGACAAACGGTACTTGTCCGGCTTGTCAGCGCCTTGGGAAGATGCAAGACACAACAGCGCTCCATCGATTCACGCTTCACACATTTCCACTCTAAAATCATCCCGACGATTACTGTACGTTTCTATTAACAAAAGGAGAGAAAAGAGGGATTCGTGACACCTTCAGAGATCATCCAAGACTTCACGAAAGGGCAGAGTGAACATCTAGATCACACTTTGAGGTTTCCTTGAAAAGCACGAGGAACAGTCACCAGAACGTGCTCTTGTGGTACTCTTGTGTACGATTCTTCTTGAACAGTCGACTGAGAGATGCCATTGTGGTCAAGTGAAGGAAAGTCGCAATGGCGTCAAAAGCGATGAAGTGGAAGACTCTCGACCTTTCACCAATGTACCCGCCCTCACGAAAGGTACCCTGTAACTGTGCTATTCAGTACTGACTCCCCACGCACAGCATTCTATCAGGTCCTAGCAGAAACTTCCGCTTCGACGCGTCACGGAGCACTGACTTATATCCAAGCACGTAGTCGCAAGTCAAAACGGCCCCCATCGTCGCCGGTCCCGCGATACAAACAGGGGGACCGCAAAAAAGACACTTTGGCCGAGTCGCATATCAGTAAAGTTCACGCAACCCAGACAGAAAACGTGAGTTTGCGTTCATACCCAAGATATTCCTCGATAAGCAGGAACAGGCTCTGTGCCATCACCTTCATGTACACAGAATATGAAGCCATCTCCAATCGCAGCCGGACTGGAGAAGGCCTATGGAATTCATGTCACCTCCAAACAGCTGCGAAACTTCTTGTATGGAGTCACCCATGGACAGCTACCTGGACCAGCACTCTTGATCTGGAAGACCTCCAACATCGAGCAGCTCCGACAACGTCGCTACGGTCCAGGATATCATCTTCACCGCAGTCGCCAAGGCGCGGGTTGATGGTATGGACCGGACGTACCTGGAATGGAAAGACCAATATTTTCTTCGTGGACCCCGGACTGAAGGTGAGCGCTGGCGGTTACATCGAGCAACTCGAGAAGAATATCCTCCCCACATGTCGTCGCCCGTACCTTCTTGGAAACTTTGTACTGCTACAGGATTGGGTGCCAGCACATGGAATCGAAAAACTCTCGCCTACTTGGAATCGAAGGGCGTTGAGTACTGGAAGAAGACGGAATATCCAAGTTCGTCACCTGACCTGACCCTCCTCTGTTGGCGGGCCCGGGAGGAGCTCATCAGGCCGAGAAATCACCTCGCTGAACTCATGCACCGAATCACGGTCGCGTGGCAGAATCTCTCGATGGCGTTCGTCCAGAAGGCTGTGGCGGAGTTTCGTGATCGTGTACAATGTGTTGTTGAATTTGATGGTGAAATGTCCAATCAGAATTCGATAAATTGTACTTATATCGCCTTGTATTTCGCCTCTGTATATCTTTTCGCTATAGACGCTGGGGCGCGTCATGAGGCTGGGCTTGGGCTGGCGCCATTCCGTATACCATGATTTGTAGCCTCTTGCTCGCTTCAACTGATGGACAACGCGCTAGCGCCACGCCTAATCCAGCCCCATCCCTAACACACCTCAGCGTGTGCAGCGAGAACGACTACAATTGACTCTTCTTGGGGAATTTATCTGCATTCCTCTGTGTCATCTTGTAATTCTAGAGGTAAGTGAAGCTAATCGAAAGCGAATGCTTTTTCCAAAAGAAGCCTAAGCGAATCCTAAAGGTGAGCCTAAGCAAGAAGCAGCAGCGGCAAAAACAGTCAACGAGTGCATCAACACAAAGCAGCAACTCACCATAATGCTTATGCTTGCCATTTCTCAGCTCATTCGGCAGGACAACATGATTGAGATGTGATACGGTGTAGAATAAATAGTGCCGTTTTCGATCACCCATTCGTTCCTCTCTTGATAGCAAGCACTTCACAACCCGTTGGCCAAAGTCGGCATAGAATCCCTCGTTACCGGGATTGCCTGAGAGAAATGAAAAAAGGAATACCAAGAAGTAAAGAAGTGAAGCGTTCGAACTCATTGCGATTCTAACCTGGTATCATCAGGATCACAACACGATCATCGGCGTCGCCTTTATTGTCTCGATCCAGAACATCCGCCGAGAGACTAGTGCCGATGATGGACACACGCGTCCATCGGCCCCCAACTAGAACCCAGTCGACCCGCCGGCTTATTTCGCGCAGCATTCTAAAATACTAGGAGTTGGTAATAGAGTCTAATAGAGTACAAGACGTTACGTCATAGTCTAAAGATTCGGGGATGGAACATTTAGAGACAGGGCATCATAATCACCCTAAGGGCAGCAGGCACGATAAATCTCGAAGACCTATATGACTGTGACGCATAGCATGACTGAATTCGCCGCCCCTGAGCAAGCGCTGCGTAACGTCTTTTCCAAGTGCGATACCTTTACAGCGCCCCACAACGCCCGCCCGCCCACAAATGTCCAACCGATCCTGATGCTCGTATCGCTTCATTTGCGGAGTACAGTATGAAGCGAAGGGATTGATATGAAGCGACTGTGGTGCTGCATGGATATATGAATACATTTACCGTAGCGGTTATTGGCACGATGTCAACGAGAAACTCGTCCAAAGTGCTTCCTGAGTCCTAAAGAACAAAAGCTTTTTTTGCGGTTTTTCATGGTTTCACTTCGTTTTTCCGCCATTTCCCACTATTTAGCACCCCTGCTACCATTTTGGACAGAGTACCAAATTATTGTGCCAACTGCCTATAAGGAACACTCATTGCGGTAAGTCTCTATGCGACAGGTCCGTCAGCACTGAATGTCGTAGCCGTGGGAGTGAGGAGCGGCCTCACGCTGTAGAATGTCCTAACGCGTGCAAAAATTTTGGGAATAGAATTTAAATTTTGTTGAGGTCTCGAACAAGAAAGCCTTCCATCGTATCTGCTGCGGACCTATATGAATGAAGTTGAGGCCTTTTTTTGGAGGGTAGTGAGGAAGCACATTCGCGCTCAGAAGAAATTCCAGCGCAGAACTGCTTCAAATGTAAAACACATTGCACCAAATTATAACCGAATTGCGGTCATGAGGCTGATTCCGTTGCCGTTGAGCTACCTGCCGAAATGGAACCAGCCTTATGCTTGAAGTTCCAAGCGCAGGTATGTTCCCTATGAATGACCTCCGTGGCTTTCTTAACAAAGGTGTGCAGTAAATACACAAAATATATTCGACAGACAGATGAGAGACCTTGATAGAGTCATTTTCTAAGGAAAACGCCTCTCAAATGCCTTTGAGATTATGAGTGAAAGTCGGATACGTGGCCCAAACCTAGTCCGGGCCAATAGAAAAAGGCTAAACTAAACTCTTATCCGTTTCAAGGCGAACATGCACCCTCACTTCGAGAAACTTTTTGCATCGTTGATGCAAATCTTCTAGCTAACTGCGACTGATATATGTTTATCTCTCCTACGGGACCGCAGAAAAAGCTTAGAGAAAGCTGCAAAATTGCCTATTATAATAGTTCTGATGTATTTACTGATTTTTGAACCAAGAAACCAGTAAGTAATCCAGAGGGATTCCCTCAAATATTTTAGCCCAAAAAACGTCTCTGTGCGCTCATAAACGAAAGAAAAGTTAATGATACTCTTGAGTTTGCATATAGCTGTTTTCCCCCATTATAATCAAACTTATTCTGAGAGAAAAGAGTATTACATAGAATTAATTCTTCAGGGTGTGGCTTCTGTAAGAGTAGCCAGCCATGATGCTGGTCCAGATGGCCAAGGGAAGTATGAAATAAAAGGAAAAAAGGATAAAGTCTTCGCCGTTAATCAATCCCTTTGTGGGATGCGGCACGCATTCTACTTCCATTCAGAATCGTAGTGGCTTATTGAATGCGATGTGGCCTATACAATGACTTGCGGGAGCCGATATACAAGTCAGGTTATTGTCTTCCCAGACGAATCTGGTACCAATTTGGGTCTCCGGAGCGTAGCAGGCTTGGCTGGCCTGGGCGGGAGTCGACCTCGGGATTTGAACCCACGATCGCGAGAGGTTAAGTGCGCTACTTGTTACTAAACTACCTTCGCCGTAAGAGATGACGAGCACTGAATTATTCGCATAAAAAGCCACAGGAATTTTTCGGATTGGAAATCTTTGATCTAGTCTTTCGTCTTTCGCACAATGAAATGTGGTACCTTTTAGGTCTTTTATAACAATCAAAATAAATATTTTAGGAAGATGTGGCTCCAGCTATCAGCATTTGGGTACACTCGCGATCACTTCGATCAAAGCGACTGAACCGGTGCAGACGCGAATGTGTCCAAGTAGCTACCCCGTTGACCCCCAGAACACCAAAACATCACTACAAGCTCGGACATTCAATCCTTTTAGTACTTAGGGGAGATATTAGTCTCCCAATGTGCTTCATTCATTCCCTCACGGTTGAAGAAAATTGAGGCGTTGTGTCGTGGGAATAGTCATTTTGGTGCACCCCCATAACTATTACAATAAATCTTGAGGAGAGGTTGACTTGCCCATTTTAAGATGATAGAATATCGGCACTGAGGATCAGTCAATCCGAGCTCCTTCGCCTCAATCTTACTGATAGGCAAAAATCTCATTTCCTCGCTCACAGCTAAGGTCACGTGTATCGCTGAATGACCTGCTTGGAGGTGGAGGGGGTTGTATTAGGTTGTCCCAAAAGTTCGTGACCATTTTTAGAATCTCGTATCAGATCTTCCCGTAGCCTTTTCAAGATCCAAATATGCGGTCTATGGGAAGTGTGTTATGAGCATCCAACAGTTGCTTTACTGTCCCTCGCAGTCGCTGTTCTCATATCCAAAAACGGTAATTGAAATTCATCATTTTCGACACACTTCGCTATATGAATCTCTACCAAGCCACAACGTGGTTGGAGCCATAAGCGGCATTTCCCTTATTTAGATCTTGATGTTACCTTCCACAGTACGGCTTTGAAATGGCCCAATTGCTTCCGCTTTAGTGACTTCTATCTGGGTGAAAAACTTCGTCCAAGGAGGCCACCTGCCTTGGATTTGGACCTACTGTGTTCCTTGATTAAAACCAATTCGTACAAATCAACTCGCTATCTAGTCCTTACACTTGACTGTATCGAGAGAGCCTCGTTCTCTTGAAAAGTATTGAAGTTCGGTCAAAATTTTTCTCATGAGTTGACCAATACTCCAGGGAGGGCATGTGGGTACTGTCTACAACTTCTCTCCCGCTTCCGCCGTACGGACTGGATGAACAACGTTGCAATGGATATGGAGGAGGTGTCTCTAGGTGAATCACTCCCGGAAGCGCCAGTGGCTAGATCCCCCAGAAAGGGCAGAACCGGTCGCGCAATCCTATCAATCCCGTGGTGTTTCTTTCTCTCTTTCTTAATAGAACTCTTCTTCTCAGCGCTGTTAACCAGCGAACCCTATTGTAATCAACTGCAAAGGGGGGATGAAAATCCCCACCATTTGGTCCCACAACCGAGCAATGTTTGCCTACTCCACCACAGCTCAGGGTCACACGTTTCGAAAATGACACTGCTCGAGATCCTGAAGCTTAGCTGGGGAATTCCACCACAGTCTTCGTGTAGCCCTGACTTAGCTCTTTCCGATCGCCATCTAAACTAATCCCACAGCGGCCATCTTCTGGGTAAAAAATACGATTTTTGATAGTACCTCAAAAATGACCCAGCTGCCTTTCTGGCACGGAACCAAAAAGCTTCTGGAAGCAAGGCAACCACTCTTTGCCTGGTGGTTGGCAACAAGTTGCCGATGAAGGTAACATATATATTGTTGATCAAAACTGCTTCTCACTGGGAATAAACTTACGTAAAAAAGATCGAAAGTGACACGAACTTTTGGGACAACCAAATATGTGTCAGCCTGTAAGATTGAAGCAGTGACAACGTTCGCGGAACACTGTCGTCGTTCCCATTATGTTTCGCCTGAAGGAGTGATATTTCCGCCGAAAGGGTCACAAGGGAATTCTCGAAATTATTATACTGCAAATGGAACTACATCGAATTCATAGGTTGCATGTCTCAACGAGGCAGAGAATCTTTGCTATGAGCGCAGCTACGATCTCAGTGAAAATCGCGTACGTGGCGCATTCGAAACTGTTCAGTACCTCTGTGCTTCCAGTTCCTATTATCACAAAGAAAAATGCACGAAAGTTTCCCGAGAAATGAACATGTAAACCCTCTTGCTAATGTTGAAGGAAATTCCCTGACCTACATATCCGACGGTCGCATTCTAGTTATGGTTGGCCTACAGCAAAAGTTTTATGTTTTTTCCCCCGAAAGGGAATTTTCTAGTTTTCGAATTCGTATAGATCTACGCTCTGGGTTGTACCTGAGCGAAATCTTGTCCAGTGAAAGCTCGCAAACTCACGACTAAAAAAACTTCACGCTATTTTGGTCACTATCCGCGAAAAGCAAATTTTTTTAACGAATGCAAGACCTACACCAAAAGTGTTGTGGGTATGGAAAAGCCAAATTCTTCAGGTTCTCGAATTTATGTCTGAGTTTGCTCCATGCTAGGCCCAAACAAGTCTGTTCCCAATGAACGAAGAAGAACTCGCATTCAGCAATTTTCTACTTGTTTTTGAACTAAGACGCTATCGTGCTTGCGAAAGCTATAGCGTGATTCGGGTAGATCCTTCCGCCGGTTAGCGTATGAACTTAGGTACTTTACAAGAAGTGAAGTGCAGTGGAAGTCCAGTGAGCCATTGGACCTCTAAATCTCATAGTACTGACGAATCCGTAAATATAGGAAAGTAAAGTCTTGACAGCCAACAGGGGGCGGGAGAGGGGTTGTAACGACAGCCTCTTTCGCTTGTTGCCTGTCAAGGCTTTACTTGTCCTATATTTACAGCACAAATGGTACCAATCAGGCAATTTGCCGCAAAGTGATGCTTGACCCTCCTTAGAAAAGTCACTTCGCAGCATTTCAACACTATATGCTGTCTAACATAAAATGGCTAACGTAGCTGGAGGGGACCACTTGGCCGTGGGTATGTAGGAGAATCGTAATTCGCCGCGCCAGTGGGCGTCGCGTGCGACGTCGCGCCCGCTAATGACGACGATTTTAGGTGGTATTGGTCGAGAATAGACAATGTATGACCAGAAGCAAGTGTCTACCATGTCCTTGTCTACATGAAATTTGATGCTCCAATCGAAAGGGTAGTGCAAATTAAGGAGACGTCGCGCTCATTGCCGCGCGCGACGAAGCGGCAATTAACGGTTCTCTCCCGTCTCCCCTCGGCCGCGCCTCCGCGTCCCTTCCCCAAGAAGGTTTAGTCTTAGAGCGCAGTCGACCAGAGTCGTCGAGGGATAGTCTCGCTGAGAATGCATAGGCTTCGCTGACAACGAACCCAGTATTGATTACAGGAAGGTGTAAGGAGGCGATCGCGAGTGTTACTGCTTCTTCCCCCTCCCACCCCCCCCCTCCCCCGAACCTCGTTAGCACTCGTAAAATATCGAGGAATGGCGTAAAAACAACAAAACTCATAACGTCCACGGCTTTAGATACATTGTGCAAAATCGCGGCTACGATAATCCACACGAACTATTGCACCAATCCCTCTCACTCTTCCGGAACAGCGCCATAAATAGGAGCTGAGATGGAAAAAAACTTCAGAAGTTGTTAGCACGAGTTCACTTTACATGGTCCAAATGAAGTGAGGTAACTACGCATTGAAAATAAGTGGGTCAAGGAAATAAGGAGCCGCGCGCCACTGAACAGAAACAAGGGAGCAGACAAAGGCAAAAACGGACGAGTCTGCTGGCCCACTGAAAAGAATGAATAGCTCAAAGAAACGCGACGCTGGCGGCCAACGGGATGACATTGAATGATAGCCGGAAAAGGAAGCTGTCAGAAGTTTTGATATGAAAAAAACGGGTAAAGAATAGGAAAAATCTCATGAATTGTACTTGGAAAGTCGAAGCTGCCGAAAAGAAGACGGAAAAGTGATGGATAGATGCGTATGTGTGAGAGTCGCGCATCACGAAACAACAAATATCTCGAAATGTAATTCCCCATGAGAATTGCGTCAGCGAAAGGCCAATAATCAAACGTACCCCGAGGAATATTCGTCATCTAGGGGACATGTTGGACGAAGTGAAGCAAGCGAATTCGGGCAAAAAGACCAAACACGTTGACTAGGAATAGCCAGCAAGCCAACAGAAGTAGTTTCAACAAAAGGTAGCTTTTAAAAAAGAAAAAAAAAACAAGCGTATCAAAAGAATCGCTGGAAAGAAAATGGCTGAAAGAGAACTCTAGAAAGCTTCACTGGTTTTTTTTCAGAGGATACAAGCTAAATAAAAGTTTTTAAACCATTTAAAGACCGAAATTTATACAAATGAGCCCGCAATCCATGTTCATAAAATCTCTGCTGGCCGAGCCTGTGATTACGGTACAAGCGCAGGGGCGATCACCGTAGCAACGTTTATCTGCCGATGACTATCCACCTCGCAAGAACATTTGGATTCTAGATTTAGGTGTACTGCAGAGGGCACTTATGGAATGACAAACGTGAGCACGAGTCATTTCACATTCTCACCTGGGTAATTGGCTGATTTCCATCGCAGTAGTCCCAATAGATCCCACTAAACTCCCAGTTATTATTTAGAAATGTGTTTTCAACTGCAAGCAAATAGGGCTCAGAAAAGAAAATGTACGGATAGCTAATTAACGAAAAAAGTAGAGGGTCTCTAAGATACTTTGGTAAAACTCCTGTGCTTTGCCCATTATCTTCACTTTTTTTTTGCGACATTAAAGCCGAAAAAAGTGAGATTTGAACCGACTTCCTCAAAGACAGTCACTGCGCGCTCAAGCAGTTCGTGGGCGTCCTTCCTTGTAAACTAGTCTGGCTCTCAATCTCTCAGACTGTGCCGCTTTCGCGGCTTCACCGTGAGCAACGGATTCGCTCCGGCCTTTATAAGTGGCAGTTCTCACGCCTACACAGTTGTCCCGCCACGAACTCAAAGGTTTTTTCTAGATTTCATTTTTCCCGTCTTTGGTTTTTTCTTCACTGTTAGCTGGTATTAGCATTGGATGACGCGAGGAAACGATGTGATCAGGAGGCCGTAGGACATCGCTCGCTGCCTTGGAACAAGCAGGTCCGGACAACTCGTACAGCGATGGTGCCAGGGGTATTTGCTGAGTAGTTCTCCATGGTATTTTTTAAGTTTCCTTTCCTGAAGGCCACTTAACAGCTGTAATAATTGCACGTCAAATACAATTGCGGGGTTTTCTTTAACACCATAGACAAGCAAGTTCTCCCTATTATGTCACTTTCACTGGTCCTTATCACCAGAAATTATATTAGTTCTTGTCCTATCACAAGGTACTTGGCGGAAGTCGCCTTACGCTGGTGGCCTTCTTACCACGCACGCGCTCCAGAGCACAAGTCACAGATTAGCCCTCGCCCTGGCAAAGCAATTCTTCCGGGACGGTTTGTTGATACCGGACCCATGTTGAAAAGTAAAAATACTGATCTAAGGACCTCCTGGCCCTCACAATTCATTGCACAGGCCAGTCGCATTCAAAACCCACCTCGGTTTCGAACAGAAGTGACTGGTTGTGGACGGGTGGGGAATTCATGGTGTTATATGATTAACTTGCAGCT
Organism: Cooperia oncophora; assembly: GCA_036418165.1. Classification (NCBI taxonomy): domain Eukaryota; kingdom Metazoa; phylum Nematoda; class Chromadorea; order Rhabditida; family Trichostrongylidae; genus Cooperia; species Cooperia oncophora. The sequence continues at coordinate 12,158 of MU915366.1, forward strand.
CAACTCCTGCGTTCTCCCGAGTTTCGAGAAAAGAGGCGAAATCCGTGGTTGGAATCTATTTGCTCAATACGCGAACGGTTCCTATGAAAAGACTGGTTATATGTGGATTTAGAAGCATATTTCGCGACTGGCAGAGAAGTCCGACTCCATCCGCAAATACTGGGTTGGCCCAAAAGGAATGGCTCTTTCTTCCTACAGAAATTTCATATGGAAGGTGTAGCTAGTTTCCATTGTATCCTATGCTGCTTGATAGATAAATTACTTCTCTACAAGATAGTATGCTAGCCTTCCTCCTACTTCTTGACTTTTGCCGATTTTTTTCATTGGAATGAATTGTCGGGTCGACACATATAAGAGTTTTTGACAACAATTTTCCGATTCAATCTAGGCCCTCGAATTGCAGAAGAAGCTCAAAACATGTGATGTGTCTTAACAAGGATCGATGCCTCCTAGTACGGCTTGAGACTGTTCAAGCGGTTCAGAGATGGAAATTCGGATCTGTAAAGGAGCATCGCGTGGGGGGGGGGAGCTCATGGGGATATCTTCCTGGGAGATTAGCTTGTCTGTGAGGTAGATGAAATCTTTGAATCGTCTAAGCTGTTACCAGCATTTATAAGGGACATGTTTTTCTTGGCCATATACTTAGCAAGTGGGCCTGTGCCCACATTCACATTCGATATTTGATTCACTGTGTGGCAATCGCACACAGTGATTCAAATATCTCCACTAACAACAAGGCTTCCGTTATATACACAGAAACCCTTAGGATAGCCAACACCTGTACTTGCTTTGATACGTTTATTGGAAGAATATCGGATATGGTAAGAATGCTTTATAGCAGTGGTTACAGTGAGGACTTCATTATAGCTAGTATAGTGAGGAGTATTTATAGAAATAAACTTATATGTTACAAATACTCTATTATGAATGATTACGGTAGCATAAGCAGATTAGTCCGAGGTATTCTCAGTGGCTTTTTCGTTTAAATTGGTGTCTATGTAACACTTTTTTTTTACCCGCATGTTTCGTGTACGCTTCATTTCGGATATTATATTGTAACAAATCTAACTCGATACGTTTTTTCGTAATTACGACGTCCTACTCACGTTATCCAATCAATTAGCATTCTTAAACCTCTCAGTCTTTATCGTTTTCAACTTTATACCTTATAAACTTGCTGCAATTGATTCTTCGCTCCTTCCTTACTGAAGAGCACGGAAGGAGGAATATGCTTTTGCTCGGCTTCCGTCTAAGGGCACGTGCGAAACGGAAGCTGAGCTACCTCTTTGGCTTTTCGACCCCCGCTCAATAATTCTCAGTTCATCTAAGATTTTTACAACATAGTTCAATTATCTGTCTATTTGTGTATACTATCATCACGTAGCAGCTCGCAGCGGCCAACCCGAGAACCGTGAGCCCCTATAGTGATGTGTAGCACCTGTAGCAAAGGTCATGGTTTATTCAACCATTTCGTTTCCTTCTACGGCCTACGGCCAAACCCCAATGGGGTTCGACCAACTGGTCGTCTGTCTTCGTACCGGCCAATGGCCGTCATGCGTCAAACTGGCGCGCATTTCTTCTCCACTGTTTCTCTTCTTGATTATATATTGTTCATGTATGTACGATTATTCATCTAATCTTTATAACACGTTCTAGCAGCAGTACTCATGTATACACAAATTGTTTTTCTTTTTTCAGTTATTTGGGGACATTTTGTAGTCCTTGTTATTTACACATGTTGGCCCCGCGCGTTTTCCTTTTTCTTTTTTTTTTTTTTCTTTTTTCTTTTTCTTTTTATTTATTTGTATAGTCCCATATCCTTTACAAATGCTTTTCCACACATAGGAGGTCCATGCCTCTTCCACAAGAGGGCCATACCTCTATAAAAATAGGGACTGGCGCTGACGGGGTTATACAACTGTCCAAAAAACGAACAGAGAGAGCTGCAAGTTTTTGGCGCCTCCAGCGCTGGTAGTTCATGCAGGGAGAGCCATCCCCTGGGCAGCAGCCCTGCCGAACCTTCGGGAAGAGTCCTCTCTGCGTATGGGTTTGACCGCTCATGCGCTTAGATTTAGGTCAAAAAATGCTCAAATTAGCGCACAAAATTACTTCGTCCACTCCAGGTTCCACAAGGTAAGGGATGGGGCTGATCACTACTTACTAAATGAATTTGGTAATGATAACAAGGGTTGCAAATGCAACAAAAATTGTCGAACCTGTAGTTTCACAGAAACGGATAACGTCATAGTGTCACATGTTACAGGCTTACACATCAAAACTTATAAAGACATAGATACAAATTGCAAGACTAAGAACGTAATATACTGTTTAACATGCAATGGATGTGGAATACAGTATGTTGGTATGACTATAAGGAAACTGAAAGAAAGAATCGGAGAACATGTTACCAACACATACACGCAAAAGATACATACGCCCTTGTACAATCATTTTAAAAAATGTAACAAGGGTTTTTCTGTACAAGTGCTGGACTCTCAGAAGGATAATGATAAAAACCACCCTTCTCGAAAAAGAAATGTTTTGGATAAAACTGCTCATGACACCATATCCTTTTGGGTTGAATGATAACATTAAAGGTTATGGAAATATCACAAATGTGGACAACCCTCTCCTGTACAAAGGCAATCATCCGTTCTTTTCGCTTAAGATTACGAAGCAAAGAATTAATAGAGGAAAGAGAACCAACAGATGCAAGAAAGGAATTACATATAATAGCGTCATAGAAGAAATCACCAACAGTACAGAAACACTGAAGCCTATACAATACTTCAGACTACTTAAAAGCCTTCGTAAGGAAGAAATCAACAAGATCATTAAACTCTCGATGTCTGTGAATTTTCTACAGACCGTAAACAACAAAACAAAATATTTGATATTTTGCTTGTTAGCTTACTTTCACCATGGTTCAGTCATCGAAGAAAAACCCAGAAAGAATTTTCATAACATTGAAGTCAGCTTCAGAAGCAGAATATTTAACGAGATACACTTCAACAGAATTTTTAATTCACGCACTGTCAAAGAAATATTGCTTAATGGGAATGATTGTAACTTCACACCTATCAGAATAATTTATAAGTATAATAACACAATGGCGACCAGAATATGCAATTATAACAAATTGTTAAAGAATCTCGACAACGAAAAATTGAAGCGGATAATCACTAGTGACTGTATCTGTGATTCTGAAGATGTGCAGAAATATATTGACAGCAAGCATGGGCACATTATTACAGGCAATATGAATCTAATAAAAGAAAGAAAGTTCAGGAAACTTATGATGAAAGGAACGAAATATAGGATAGACACAGGAATAACAAGGAAAGAAGTCAAAACGATTTATGAGGCTACACTTAATAAAAGTTTGTCAATTATATTAACGTACAAATAGAAAACTTAACACTCCCAAAGTTAAACCTACTTCAACCAGCATCTACGTGTCGTGTTAACCATAGGTAAAGTCAAACCGCTGCTCACTAGAGGAATAATATCATCAGTATAGGAGAGCAAGTACCTTACGACTTGATCAAACAATATCAGAACAACTATATTTTTTGCCCTCTGGACAAAGCTAGTAACAACTACGGAATTATATGTAAAAAATTCTACTAGTTCAACTTTGATGAATGAAATGGGTGAATAAGCCTATGACGTGCAGCTAATTGGCCACATCTCGCATATAGAGACAGTAACTACGACGTATTTGATATTTTGTGAGGTTTTCGGGTATACGACAATGATCCGATGATAATTAAAGCAACAAGCGGTTCTATCTGTGTAGGAACATCTCCAAATGAGAAGTCTGATTCAGAGTACCCATAATATGCTCTGCCATAAAACGACATAAAGGATCCGATCAGTTCCAGAATATATTACTGGCGCACATAGGCAGTAAGCATCTCAAACCCCTAAGCCGAAAGAACTTACATGATTTATTTTCAAACATTTCAAAAACCATTTCATAAACTATGCAAAAGTGATGCAAAACCGAAACAGAACGATTAAGACTTACTGGTCGATAGACAACATCAATATAAGTCAGGAGCTGACTAATATTGCCTACGGCAATGTTAAAATATATACTGCCGATTTCACTGACATGTTTACAAACTTGGAACATAGCCTCATTATCAGGAATATGCAACAGCTTATGAGCATCTGCTTCAAAAATGCCAATAAGGCGTTCATTGCTAGTAATGGTTATCATGTTTTTTACTCAGACGCGGCTAGAACAAATAAAAGCAATTACAGATACTACAAGGCTACCGACTTAATATATTTTATCGATTACTTATTGCGCAACAGTTTCTGTATTTTTGCTGGTAAACATATTCTTAATTCAAGACTAAGGGTGTTCCACAAGGAGCCAGACTTCTCAGCCCGCTAGTTGGCAGACCTTACGCGTCGTCCAACCTCATATGGAATACAACTTATGCCCAAAGTGGCAATAGCATTCAATGCTCAGTAACGATTGCTCATTCCATAAGATAGTGATGGATCGATCTCGCTCCTAGTCACTAGCAACTAACCAGTCTGAAAATGGCAAGGTCGGACAGAACAACTCGCGCGAGAGGTGATAGAAATACCCTCCAGTTGAAGAAGACACACACAACTGAGCTATACAGTAATTATTTGGACTTAACCATCAATATAGTAAACGGCCAAATTACTACTGGTTTATATAATAAAACAGATGACTTTAACTTCAAGTGGTATTAGATTCCCACACACCCGCTCGATCAAATATCTCACTAACAACAAGGCTTCCGTTATATACACAGAAACCCTTAGGATAGCCAACACCTGTACTTGCTTTGATACGTTTATTGGAAGAATATCGGATATGGTAAGAATGCTTTATAGCAGTGGTTACAGTGAGGACTTCATTATAGCTAGTATAGTGAGGAGTATTTATAGAAATAAACTTATATGTTACAAATACTCTATTATGAATGATTACGGTAGCATAAGCAGATTAGTCCGAGGTATTCTCAGTGGCTTTTTCGTTTAAATTGGTGTCTATGTAACACATTTTTTTTACCCGCATGTGTCGTGTAGTATTTTCGGATATTATATTGTAACATCAACTGATAGTTTTTCGTAATTACGACGTCCTACTCACGTTATCCAATCAATTAGCATTCTTAAACCTCTCAGTCTTTATCGTTTTCAACTTTATATCTTATAAAAACTTGCTGCAATTGATTTTTCTTCCTTTCCTTACTGAAGAGCACGGAAGGAGGAATATGCTTTTGCTCGGCTTCCGTCTAAGGGCACGTGCGAAACGGAAGCTGAGCTATCTCTTGCTTTCGACCCCCTCAATAATTCTCATTTATTAGATTTTACAACATAGTTCATTAATCTGTCCTTATTTGTGCAGTTTTTAGTCTTTCTATTAAGAAGTCTAAAAAAAAAGAACGAAGCTCTAGTCGACCATGCTCACTTTTCGCGTCGACCTGACACTCGAACTTGAGTCGCTTGAGAAAATTTAGTCTGGAAATTTGGAATCATTAAGAACAAAACCACAAGGAGAGCTGTTACTCACTAGGGATCTTTCTCTGCAAAACAGCTGCAAAACACGAACTAGGCCGCAAATAACCTTCCATCTATGGCACGAAATTTCAGAAAAAAAAAAACCCACTACTAAGAGTCGCTTGGCGTAGGAGTGTCCTAAATACAAAGGCGTCAGGCTGAGGCTGCTCTCTCTAGATCTGATAGCAGAGGCGGGTAGAATTATACTTAGATAAACCCCGGACACTCAACAGACCTATCCTCCTGTTGTGGTAGTTACGTAACGTGCACATGGCGCCGTGCTTTGTGCTCTCTCGTCATTGTTGCCGTCCCATGGAAATGGAAATGGAACGCCGGGAATCCCGAACGGATTGATCTACGTTACAGACTTTATCCTTGCTAAACTCTGTGATAAAAGTCTTTAGTATTGCGGTTGTTTTTCTACGGGAAACCGAAGGGCCTCACTCGCAAGCGTGTTTAACGACGAGCCTCATACAGAAATCGAAAGCCGTGTATGGGAGGTGGGACCGAATGCGCCAACGATGCTATAAGTTCCCGTAGCACGAAAGGTAGTTAAAGGCGCTTGAGCGCAAGTATTGTTCAGTGACCTCCGCCAAATTTGCCCATTGCTGCATGTGTCGTCTTGTCTCACTGCGTGCTGGCTGCCTTTTCTGATCGTTGTCGCCTGTATATCCTCAAAAAATCTTCGTCTCTGGCTTCGAGCAAGCGGACTTTATTTGGGACTTTTCTGTGGTTCCATCTGCTTTTTTCTTCACGAATATCAATCGGTACATGCACTTTTGTTTTCAACTCCGATGCCTACAAACTTTCCAACACCCCATCGCGAAGTTTATTTGGGCGATTGACTATGAGCCAAAGTATGGAAAAGGCGGTACGCGTGTTCGAGCCGGCGGATGGCATAAAACACGATCACGGCCCAATGACTACCTTAGTAGAAATCGGATGCAAAGTTGTTGCCCTGTCATGCAAGATACCGTTTTCGTTTGTCATAGCCGAAGGTTCTTTTTCCGAGCCCACAAGCATTGACGCCTGTTCCAGCCACTATCAATCAAGTGATGGGTCAATGACCAGCATATATCACTTTGCCAAGTTACGCCATTCTTTAATCTCATTAATCCTCGGGAACCCATCGATCTGCCTTTTCTTTTTCAAAATCATCAGCTGGTCTTCAGGTAGAATCAGCCGAGTTCGATTTTCTCCTTGCATTCCACTCTTGAAGCAGTCAGTCACCAACGAATTCTTTCTTCTTGTCCATCAGAATTCCACTCCCTTCAGACTCTACCCTCGTCACTCTTGCTCTTAGTTCTTATACTTTTATACTTTTAATTTACACTCATTCGCTTTATGGTATGAAAGCTGCACGTTTAATTTTGTACTGATTTTTTTTGCAGAACATTCCATGTCTGAAAAATCGCCAGCAGTTTGCTTGGCTGTCTGGAGCTACTTGCTCGTTTGTGCTTCCTCTGTGCTCTATGACCGCCCCTATATCCCTACGACTCCGCCAATCCCGGTGGTTCCAAGGTCACCAAAGCCGAACGATAAGCTACACCTTGTTCAAGTAGTAAGTGCTGGGTATGATTCTCCTTCCATGATGGTTGAATAAGGATATAAATTCATGGTCTAAAATTGACTGATTTAAATTTAAGGTCTGGCGCCATGGAGATCGTGCCCCAACGATGACCTATCCAACCGACGTACATCAAGAAGACGCATGGCCCTATGGATGGGGAGAGCTCACTGAGGTAAACAGTTCGAAAGAATTCATAGAAGAGAAAGAGGTGTCAAGCGTTTTTTTTAAGAAGTTTCCTCTGTTTTCGCTACCGTTCATCAATTTGAAAAAAAAAACGTTTGAGAACTTTGTTGAACGCCTTTGGTGCACTTGGGTATGTGTCAAGAGAAACGTAATTTGCCGCGCTGTGGGCGTCGCGTGCGACGTCGCGCCCGCAAGTGGCGATGGTTACGAGTAGTAGATGGAGACAACAGGCAATTGGAACCGAAAGCGGTCATGAATGTCTACAATGACGGGGTCTACATGAAGTTCGGTGCTCCAATCGACAGGTTAATACGAGTTAAGAAAACGCCGCGCCCATCGCCGCGCGCGGCGGAGCGGCAAATTACGATTCTCTTGCCCGTCTTCCGGCGCATTTAACCAAAGCTAGCCATCAGTCAAAAGGCATGGAATGAGCCAACCCGTAGCATCTTTTAGCACTGTCTGTTTTCTCACTGAACACGGCAATGATTGGTAGAAAACGCAGCCGGGGTGTGCTCATTCCACGCCTCTGGGCATGACCCCGACTGGCCGCTGATTTCGTGACAGCTCGAACTTATCTGCATGCTTCTGTTAAAACAGCAGACAGCAAGAGGGCAGTGGGTGCTATAGCATCGGATGGTACAAAAACGTGTGACGAGCCGGGATATTGCAAAAGGGGCAGCTTCCAGGGTGGCCGAACCACCTACCGTGCGGGAAAAACTGGCCTGTATGTGATCACAGCGGTCAGAGAACGCTGCGCAGATGAGAGACTATAGAGAAAACAGGAAATGGGCACGAGCAAGGAAAATAAGTTCAGGTTATCCGTGGGTCCTAACTGGTAGATGTGAACTACACTCCTTATCCCCGAGCCAGAGTAGGCGTGGCATTTGAACATGGCACGGAACTGGTTACTCGTGGAATGTCTGGGACAACTGTCATCTTGTTCTGTGTTGGACAGAGACACGACAACAATTGTGTCAAGATGAAAATATCTCACCAGAAGCATAGACACCTTCAGGTTAAGTTGAAACATGCGGCCACGCCTACCCGATCTCAGGGATTTCGAGTATATATGCTGGACTATCGCATAGCTGATTTATTTCGGCAGTAAGAAAGGGCATGGTAGAGATGCAGAAACAATCTGAGCGACGTCACACATCCGCAATATAATCTTCCGCCAGCAATTTTCATCCTGAGATCAGCAGGTCATTGCCACATTTGTATGTAAAGTGATTGAAATGGTGATGTTACTCGTTGTCTGAATCAAAACAGTCTTTTCGGGTGCGGATGCTGGGCGTGGCAGAAGAACCGGCTTTGTGCGTCGTCTGTCGCTACCCCTCTTCAATACATGGAGGGAAACGGGCTAATGCCCCGCTGAACCTAACCACTCTGACACGTTCCAGCATCCGCAACGAACAAGACAGTGTCCTCACTAATGCAGTGGTACTTGGTTGTCGGGGAAGGCGAGTCTGACACCAGCTGGTTGATCATTGCAAGTCATTGCGAAGGCGAAATCGCATCCGACTGCAGCAGTGGTTTGAGGTGGTATTTGAAGGCACAGCGAATCCCACCCATGAAAGATCTTATTTTTATGCGAAGCATAAAAATAAGACCACTTTTTGCATAAAAATAGGATCACGTAGTCTACTGACTTTCCGAAGGACATATACCGTTTCATTTTTATTCTACAGGCAACTGCTTCAGA
>MU915366.1:26226-38601 GCA_036418165.1 Cooperia oncophora
ACTGGAACGAATCCGTTCATGGAGAAGAGGTATAACCCCAAACAGGTAAAAAGAAAGCAATGCAACTTCCCATGATTAATTAAAACGTTTCAATGTTGGCCACTATTATTTTTTTATATTCCTTGTAGGTATACATTCGATCTACAGACGTGAATCGGACGTTAATCTCTGCTTATTCCAACATTGCCGGAATGTTTGCTGGTGGAGAAGCTGGGAAGGATTTCCCAAACGAAACAGAGTGAGTAATAAATTCTGACTAATGGTAGAAAGTCGATGGTTCAGCGACAAACTGACCAACCACCTTCATGCTGCTAGTCCTTGCCGTAGGTGAGGAGAACGGTGCCGCTTTCTCCGGTCCAAAATGCATGAGAATGAGGCTGGTAGGTGGTGATACCCTGGTGCTGTTTCTACACTCCGCCCGCAGCAGCACGGCCAGCTAGGCGCCTAGTCATAGTCAACGCATTACTTGTCTGCGCTATCTCACCTCTTACTGTTCTCTACCCCTGTGTGGGTGTTTCGTTGCGAGACCTTCGCATCGAAACAAAAGTTGCACCTTGAGAATAGCGCTGGCGCAGTATGGGAACAGTACTTGAATGCATCGCGGCCCATTCCCGTCCACTTTTAAGAGGGAAAGTAGCACACTACTGCAGCTGCGGACATAACAAGGACCGTTCTTGGGGGTTAGTGCGCTAACGAAGTACATCATAAACTCTTCTTCATCTGCAACAAGTGCTTTCTGAAGTATATAATGTTTTTCTGAAGCCTTTCGAACTTGTTGTTAACATATTCTATTCACTTTCAGTAGTGCATGCATTTCAGTTGGCCTACCGGTTGGACTCCAGTTCCTGTGCATACACTTCCAGGTGACGAAGACCATGTAAGTGCCAGCAGCCTTCTTTTGGACACACACACAATTTCTCATTTCCGCTAGCACAGCTGCAACTGCTAGTCCTATCATATTCAGAATAATAGTTGAACTAGCAGTCCAAGTGGTCCTGTGGGGTGCTACCAGGACCGCACGATTCTCAAGTCGCGCGCTAGATCAGGTCACATCATTGGTTGGGGATTTTGGTCGAGTTCGTATGACCCCTTTTTTGGGGGTTGGTACGACCCCCCTTTTAAATCCGTGAAATGCAAATTACCTATCAAAATAGAATTTTTCTCAGCTCAAATACGACACCCCCTCCTGGCGACCAAATACGACCCTCCCCTGTTGGGGATTCCCCAACAACGATGTGCCCTGCGCTAGATGTCTATCGCGAAGTATGAACTCGGCCTAATGTCGTTTTTAATATACTTTTGGAGCAAAAAATACCCCAGATCGCTGCCTCTGTAACAGCAGCACCATATGAACAGCTTTTCTACGAGATGAAACTCATCGTGATATGATCCTTCGATAGCGGGACACTGTCGACGCTGTTCAGGCTGGCAATGTGTTCGCTCCGTGCCCTCGTGCTGATCAGTTGGATGAGGAGCTACGAAACAGCAAAGAATACAAGCAAATTGAGGAGGACAATAAGGCAAATACTATTCACTAAAGTGTAATGGCCATCGTAGGCTTAACCTCAGAATTTCAAGCTCCCTTTCCTTTTGCAGGATTTCCTCGATTATCTTTCGAATAATACGGGAATGAAAGTTGACTTGAGGAACATCTTCCTTATCAACGACGTTCATCACATTGAGGTAATCAAGCAAGAATGTTCGAAAAAATCTCCTAAGCAACTTTTTTTAGACTATTTACAATATGAGCCAGCCGGAATGGATGACCCAGGAGGTCTCAAGGCGACTTCGCAATCTCACCTCCCTAGTCAACGGGTACAACTATGGTATTGGAGAACCATACGAGCCTGAGCTGATCCGATTGAGAGGAGGTGAGTAACTCGCTGACTACTTCGAGAGATCGGTTGATGAGTCGTGAGCATTTAAGAGTTACAAAACCTTCAGTGTTTGTCCACGTCATTTTCTGACATCAAAGGGCGAGGTTATATATAAACTCTCACTATCTTTGCACTCCATATCCTGGAGATGGAAGAGGCTTGGTTTTGTACTTCACCCGAATACGGCGTAGGGTGCATTTTCGCGGGGGATTTTCCTTCAAGAAAACTGACGTATTCCCTTAGGTTAGACAAGCACATGGCTGCAATTCTTCCAAACGCCAATATCTCGGCTAAAGCAGCCCCCACGTTCAAGTGGCGTACGTAGCCACGCCCCTATGATCGCCGGGGAAATAGAGTATATCAATGATTTTAGGACCAATGCTCCGCAGTCTCGTTGATCTGATGACTCACAAAAAGGATTGTCTCGATGACAACAATCAACGAAGTGAATGCAAATGGATCAAACCTCTCAGATACTATGCTTATTCCGCGGTAGGTCTGTCTATTCGTCCACGACTACGACTTCCGTGGAGGCCGGGTCATACTAGTACCAGTCACAGCGCGACTGCTCGTGATCTACTCGTTGGCCGCGACAAAAGCTGCACAGGTAGACTCGGCGCGGGTACAAGCCCCCTCCTGGTCGACTGTTTTGTCAGAATCCCTGTGACAGTTTTCTCACAACCATTAGTAGCAAAAAAAGTAGTCAACATAGAGCGATTCGGAAGCTGTTAAAAAGTTCTACAGGACGAGCATCCCCAACTAAGTGACATTCTCTCTATGATTCTCTCAACTATACCGTTTTTCCTTTTTCTATTGCGTTAGCAGTTTTTCAGCATGACACGACAGTTGCGGCGCTGTTGTCGACATTTGGTGACGAGACGGAAGTGATTCGTGGAGGGCTGCCAAAGTATACCGCGTCGGTGGCCATTGAACTGTGGACACTCGATGGAGAAGGACCCGCTGTTAGGGTGAGAGTTGTAAAGTGTGAGCTTACAGGTAGAAAAGCTGTAGTGACAAGTGTCAGCGCTTTCCGCGTGCACGCTACAAGGGCCAAACCTCGGACCGACTCTGACCCCTTCCAAGCAGGCTTTCAACCACCCCGGGTCAGTAATTGGAATAAAACTGGTTCGGAAGAGTGAAACATGTTCGACAGACAGGGTAACCATTCCATGTCTCCGTAAAGTTCTAATGGCATTTAGAATACCTCCGAGATTCCGAATGTAGGTAAATTGTATGGCACACCTCGAAAAAGGGCGCTGTTCAGCTAGGGGGGGGGAGTTTGCACTCTGTTAGTTCCCTTTGTTAGTTCATTTTAAGTGACAGGACAACCAGTAAACTTTTGTGAAGTGGTGCAAGTGTGCCACTCTGGTCATGGGAGTTCACAGGTCCTCGCACAGTGGCCTGTAAAGTCTCGATGAGTACCACTCAGTGCCTCGCACTAAGCCAAACTGCCACTAAAAAAGTATTAATTAACTTCAAAACTTATATCCTTTCCCCCATTCTGATGGTGAGGAATATTTGACACCATTTAGTTTACCTGCCTCCGATTTTAAATTTGGGCCACATCTTGATCTATTTTTTCCCAGGGTGGCTTTTTCCGAACTTTATCCTCGAGTGGAACCAGCGATTTCGCGGTAAGCGAATTTGATGTTTGTGTTCACGGGGTCAAACTGCCCTTCCTGAGGAGCTTCCATGAAACTCCATGTACTGAGGTGTTTTGGGGCCAGTGTTTATGGCGCGGAGCCCACGCGATTTCAAGCCGAGCAGTTGTACACGCCTTATCTCTGAGACGGAAAGGGCGTGTCATTTGAAGATGAACCAGAATAGACCACTCGTGGGATATATCAGCTTAAGACAACTGTCATCTTGTCCTTCCCTCGACAGAGACAGACGCCTTTAGTTGACGTACGCAGCCACGAATACCACATCTCAGGTATTTCGAGTGTAATACGCGTGTTCAGGAGATCAAACTCCTTTCAGAGAGAAAAATATCCGGCCAAAATCTGGCCGGGAATTCAAATAATGGGGCAGCAGAGGCTATATTGTACCAAACAATAGGTCTTTGATTGTGTCCTTGTTCCGCCTTGCACCTTTTTCCAAACATGACTTGCATTGAAAGACTCGGAGCTGTTCCAGTGCTAGGTTGATTCTTTTTCAGATTCTTTTCCATGGCGATTTCCATCACAATTACCACGTAATCACTCACCTCACGAAAGGCTGTCCCGTAGACAAGGAGTTCTGTCCATTAGAGGTAAGAGTCGCCAACCTCTAATTTCCGGATGTAGTTACCTAAAGCAGCCCATTGTTCTCTCAGGTGTTCGAGAATCGCAGCCTGCAGTTCATGCCGACCGACATAAAGAAAGAATGTGAAGGACGTGAGAGAAGTAACAGAACAAATCAGAGCCGTATGATCCGCAAAATGAACAAAAGACGGATGGATAAAAAAGCATATTTGTATATTGTGAACCATTAGGAATTCGAAGACATCGATTGTAATGACTTAGCCGGGCTTCCGGGAAAGGGTGAAGAATGCCGGTACTTAAATTACCCAAAGTGAACATTCGTATTTTGCGATTAGGATGATGATAAACAGATTGAGTAAATCATGTAATATAAGAGGATTCCTGAGCTTCATTGCCTTGTCTTCTTTGTGAATGATAGAATGAAACTCGTCAAGTCGTTTATTGCATAGACGACGTTTCGGGCTTTAAGCCCTTCTTCAGGTCTACAATCATCACATTCAAAGCCTACACCAACATCATCTAACTTTACAAACACAGGCAAGGAATTCAAAGGGGAAAACAATCAACAATTACTGACCGGATTCCTGTGGGAGGGAGGGTCGGTCGGGGCGGGTGGGAGATCCGGGAATATGCTGCAAGATGGTTGTTGGCTCCCGTATCAGGCACCAGGAGGCGTTCCACTGATAATTCCTTTTCTCTCAGACTCCTTCGCGAAGGATGTCAATCGAGTTGTAAGGAGTTCAGGGATGCCGATCCGCTTGATATTTCGACCGCCGCCAACGCTACGTCGTCTTCTTACGTCGTCACGAGTATACGAAGACCAATGTGGCCGCGAAAACTGTCTTTACTGCCAGGAGGAACGAAAGATTTGCCTTTTGAAGAACACCGTGTACGAAGTGGAGTGTGCGTCATGTTCGGAATTCTACATCGGAGAAACTGGACGACCACTCTACAAAAGGCTCGATGAACATCTAAGGGCTTCCGGAACCCAGCCAGCTATCCGGATAACCCTTTCTCGAGGCATCGTTCCTCGCGCCACACGAATGAACGTGCACCTGAACTCAAGGTGCGCGTGATATACAGGAACATAAGTGACCCGGTGGAGAGGAAAATAAAAGAAGCGCTGGAAATCCGGAGGAATCCACCGATCAACAGCAGGGAGGAGCTAAGAAGGACAATGGAAATGATTGCTGCACAATGATGTGACATAACGGTGATACGTGACATATGACAAATAGCAGTGTATCAACATCCCACCACTGCTTCACCAATCTAGCTGTGCCATTTCTGAAGGAAAGGACAGCTGGGACGGTGAGTCATTGTTGCGTATTACTGTTTGTCACAACATCAGAGACCATCTTGCAGCATATTCCCGGATCTCCCACCCGCCCCGACCGACCCTCCCTCCCACAGGAATCCGGTCAGTTATTGTTGATTGTTTCCCCTTTGAATTCCTTGCCTGTGTTTGTAAAGTTAGATGATGTTGGTGTAGGCTTTGAATGTGATGATTGTAGACCTGAAGAAGGGCTTAAAGCCCGAAACGTCGTCTATGCAATAAACGACTGGACGAGTTTCATTCTATCATTCACAAAGAAGATTGAGTAAATCTTTGATTTCTCTTTGTGATGTGTAAGAACCTTTTCACCTCAGTGTGGCATGGAAGCGAGCTACTCTGACTGCCTAACAAGCTGTTTTTATTACATCTAGGAGGCTATTGGAAACACAGGAAAGGAGGTCCTGTGTTTCCAATATGCTTAGATCTATTTGTACAATTCTTCTGGTAATTGGAGATCGACCGCGAGGCGACATAGCAACTAGTGACAGGGTGGAAAAGGCGATAAACACTCTAATCTATGCAGCTTACATGGGATGGAGGGAGTCCACCGTCATCTTCGGGACGCTCAAAGGCAAAGTCTAACGGGCAGTGATAGTGCGTGCGATGCCCTACGGCAGCGAATGCTGATCTATCAGCAAGATTGACGATCCAGCTCTAGTCCGCTGAAATGAGTACGCTGTGATGGGCCTGTGGATGGACTCAAGTCAGATACGAGAATGCCGCGGCGGTCACGTAGATGGCTCCATTCAATCTTAAACCACGCGATCATCAACTATGATGGTGTGGGCGCGTGCTGAGGAGGCAAAGGCCACCCGATAATGGGTGCGCAGGACTTCGAAGCACAGAACATTTGTTCTGTGCTTGGGACAAGGGGCTCCAATGGAAAGATTGAATTAGAATGATCAAGAATGACTCTACTGTGGCCCCTCTTCCCTCCCTTGACGGCAGGTATCTGGGGAAAATTACAGAGTTAAAAAAACTCACGCGTTGCAGTAGGAAAATAAGAGATTTTAGGAAAATGGTTGGTAGGAAAGGGTAGGGGAAGACCAGTCAATAAGGCGATTTTGGGGGAGTCAGCCTTTGTGAAAATTTGTTCTGAGACGCCTCTTTTTGCATTCCCATATGGACTGTATACTACATTTCTGTGAAAAATATGTAGCGAGGTAAAGATTTTGTAGCCAGTTTCACAAAATACCCTCACCGTTCGCCTCAAAACAGGATTGAGCCTACGATTTCTGTTCATACACAAAGACTATTGCTGTTGTGGTTTTAGCGCTAGCCCGGGCAAAGCTGCTGTCAAAACCATCTGCTAGCCGGATATTTGCGGCGCCCCTGCATGTATGGAAGGGAGTAGGAGCTCTGCATTTAAAGTAGGGGCGAAAAAGGCAAACAAATGGTCAGTTGTAGAACCAGCTAGAGTAGTGGATGGATAGAAGGTTGGTAGAGCTCTTCTAGACAGGACTCGGGGCATGTCAGGCTTTATCCTCTCGGCTAGCGAATGTGCTGCAAAAATTGTCCATCTAAGCGTGCTCCGAATAAAATCATTGAAATTTAAGAAGAAGATGGCAATGATCTCACCGGAATGCTTCGGAGTTTTTGAAGGCTTCTCTCTGGGAAACCTTTCAACATTCGCCATATTTGATTGTTCCCGCTCTAGTATGATACACCACTACCCTGTGGTTTTGCCTGTACCAATGACTGTTTCCCTGTGACTTCCACTGCAAGACAGGTCCACGCACTTATTCTTTCAAACGCGTATATTCTAAATCTCGGAGATGCAGTAGGCGTGGCTGACTACCTCATGTGAACGTGCTCTTTTGGAGGGGTCTTGTTAATTTGGGACAGCTTTACTCAAGACCTTGTACAACGCAAGACAAGATGGAATTTTTATCAAACCGAAATATTTGACGAATGACTAATTATACGCCCTGTCAAGAATGAAACATGCAGCCCGCCCATTCCATCTCTGGGATTTGGAGTACTTGGTATCCGAAAAGTATGGCAGCTCATCCTACGCGTTTTTTACACGGAAGTCCCGTTCACTCAATAGAAATAACGCTGCCAGAAATGATAGCATCGTTCCGAGGTCGGTCACAGAGAGTATGGGAACAATCCGAGAAAGGGTAGGAAGGAAGGGAAGGAACCAGTCTAGGGTGAAAGTGTGACCAGGGCTCTGCAGTTAGGCTGCGTTTATACTTTGCGGCAGCGTAGCGCTTCCAGCGTACGCCAGCGGCAGTGTCGGGGAAAGGATAGATATCGATCTAGCGTTCCCAGCGTCACCAGCGTACGCTAGCGTAGCGAGGGCACGGGAAGCATAGCTATCGATCTAGCGCTCCCAGCGTTTCACGAGCGTTTCACTAGCGTTTCGCTAGCGCTTTGCAGCGGCGGGGCTAGAGAGTATAAGAGTAAGAGTACAAAATACTCTCCTACTCTTCTATACTCTCTAGCCCCGCCGCTGGCAAACGCTAGTGAAACGCTGGAAGCGCTACGCTGCCGCAAAGTATAAACGTAGCCTTACCGTAGTAAGCTGTGTTTGTGGAATGTATAAAGACTGGACCATGAGCAACCAACTGACCGGTCTGGACCGCGCGGCACACCGCTTTCAGAGCTATTCGGGGCAAAGCAGTGGATATACTTGTTCAGCTGAAAGATCCCATAACTGCAGAAAATAGGACAGTAGAAAAAGGATAACTGTATTCAGATGGCACCCGCTATAGTTTCTTTGATGAAGATGTGACTCGCTCATCCTAACCATTCCAGTTAGGAAATGAGAGGCCCTGGACTTCCAGGAATACCAAGCGCTGCAAAGCTTGAACAGTTAGTTAGTTAGGTATTGTGGTGTCAGACTTGGAAGTGACGTGATTGAGGGAGCAACGAGTCTCTCGCTCCTCCTCCTCCTCACACATACATGTCATTTTGTTGACAGCATGTTAGCGCCATAGCGTTCCATACTATCCTTCAGATATCCCCGTTAGGCTGTTTTTCCCTTATGACAGAATCTGCTGGACCTTTTTTGAGCTATTAAAAAAATCCTTTTATCCAAGAGCTGAATCTATTTTGAAAAAAAACCGAGTCGTGTCGCCATGGTGCACGACCTTCTTTCTCGTCGTTTCTGGAAATGACTTTCATAGCATCAAAACTCCTTTTATGGATATCTCGCCTTTTTTCAAGCTCTGTGAATCTCCTAGAAATGTTCATTTTTCAGCTAGTTCTTTTACTCTTTGGATCTCAGCGCATGGCTTACCATGCTGATTTTAACTACTGCAGCCCTAAAATTTTAACATTCATAGCCGGAACCCTCGCCATAGTTGCCGACTGTAACAATTTTCGCAGAAGACTCGTATGGCATGCCGCATACCGAGACGATCCCCATTAGGGCTTGTATCTAGCTGCTGGAAGGGAGTGAGGTAGTGCTTGGCGTGAAGAAAATTTTCCCTGAATGTTGGTTTTTTCTTGTTTCCCATGCTGTAGGAATTTCCTTGGTTGCCACCCAGGGCACATCGTTCCTAGATATTCCCCAGCAGGAGGGTCGTATTTGGTCACTGGGTCTCAGTGTGTCTTAAGAAATTTCTTTTCCTAGTTGAGTTTTCTTGTTTCAGATACGTTGTAAAGGGGAGGAGGGGTGGGGTGGGTGTCGTACTTGCCTTCTGAGAGAGCTCATGGGAAAATTTTTGACTTGACTTTTTGCTTTTCACATATGCTATACCCCATGCCCGCTCACCAGCTCGATCGTACATACATATCGGAGGAGGGAACTAGGGAGGGGCGCATCAAGTCATCCCTAGGAGGGGGGGGGTCGTACGGACTCTACCAAAATCCCCGACCAATGATGTGCCCTGGCCAGCGCAGCAAAAATTCCATTTCTAGGGATCCGAGATGGCTATCTGGCCGTACGGTGTGAGAAATTTTACAAATGCTTGGTAAAATTTTTTTGTGAGGTGAGTTGGTCCGCTGCCAAACGGGGTTGAAAAGAGAAATCAGAAGGAAGTACCTAGGGAAAATTCTCCCCTGCTCCAGTATCTGTAAGTAACGCTGTCAAATTGATTGCGGCACCAAAAATAAAAGTGTCATGCAAGATCAGAGCACATGAGAACCCCTCGACATGGAAAAGCATAAAGTTATTGTTGAGCTGTGTCCGTAGTTCTTGATCTGCGACGCTGAATGTTATTCTACCTCGTGTAGGTAATGTGCACGTAAAAGATTCAATCCGAGCATTTGCAGCTTCCCAGAGGCTTCGATACTGAGTGGGTAGGCAGCAAATGTGCCCATCCGGGTGGTTTTCCATCTCTTCCACGGATTACATAGACAAAACGTTCCCTCTTTGCATAGATGCACTGTTGTGGGAGAGTCGCTCTAAATCCCTCTCAAATGGGGCATGTGCAGATGCAGTGAAAGGTCGTACCGTAATCGCCATCAAAAAGGATCAAAATATGGCTCAATGTCACATTGCATCAGCTAAAGAGGTGTTGCACTTTCCGTGTCATTTCCTCTTTCACATTTTGTTCTGGTACAACTCTCTCCGCCTACACCAGCGAGCACTCATGGCCTTTCCGTAGAGGAATAATTGCTCCCGGGAGTATAATAAGTGTCTCCAGCATGAAGTTTGTGAGTTATTGGCCTTTGAAATGTTGCGACTCTGATTTTTGACTTCAATTCTGCGCAAATAATCATAGGAAAATCCCAGTTCAAGGTAAATTGGTTAGTAGGAACTGAATAAATCAAAGGTTTTTGAAGATGTGGTTGTTTCCATAGGCAACACCAAGCTGATTGTGAGTTATGTATCCATAAAGACTGAATGAAGTGAAGAGGTGCTGATGGGATTTTTGCTTACAAGCCCCGAGTCCGGAATACCGAGGGAGTAAGTTTAGAGAAAGGTAGGGACCTTTCTCTGAACTTACTCCCTCTTTATGTCCCCCCTTTCACAGCCTACCTTCCTTTCACCAACATTCTACTCACATTGTTGACGTAGAGCGAGGAATGTCACAAAAAGGTTTCACGCGCTCGCTAACTCAGACGAGGGGGGCTATTTCTGGCGTGAAAGCCAGTCAGTTGAGGAAAGTTTCTTTCGGCAAAAATACTACTCTTCGTCTCTAAACAAACCAAATATGACTCCCCGGTGTGTTTTATCAGGCGATGATGCACTCTTGTGTTATCAGTGACTGGAAGCGCCGAATATGTACCCACAAACACGGTACATTATCGTGATGTGTCAATGGTGGTGTCAGTACAAGCCCCACCTAAATAGAGGGTTTCGGTGCGATCCCATCCCTACCTACCAATTTCCCACATCAAGTTTTTTTCCAAGAATTTTCCCTCGGGTGGGGAGGGGAGAGGAATACATGTAGTACACATGAAACCAAAAATCCACGAACAGTCAACCACAAAAAAAACAAAGAGAAAATTTTTTCCCCAACCAGCCAATGCCTCTCAAAGTCACATGCGACCCTCCCCTCTCCCAACAACGACCAAATACGACCCTCCGTCCCCAGCGGAAAAGTAAGACCCCTATGTGTTTCACACAACGATGCTGTACTCTGCTAGTGATATTCCAGCAGCAAAATCCAAAGATCCCTCTGTTCCTCAGAAGTACAAAGGTATTTCTGTTTCTCAGGTTGCAGGAGAGAAATGGCCATGCAAGGCGAACTGCCGAATTGTTCAGATTGACTTTCTGCCTTCATGATGCCAACCTGATGTGACCATCACTGTATTCACTGGACTTATGTAATAAGGATAAGGCTTGATCAACATCAATTAAAAAAAACTACTTTTTTTTCATATGTTTCCAACCCACTCCTCCTGTGCGTTGGTCTCCTATCGTCGCCATGCATTATTCTTGACAAACGCCACTATTCTCCTAATTGACAGAATTGAGCTTGGCCTGGCTAACCCTGGGGCTTCTCTTGCAAGCGTGAGTTCGAGGCTTTCTTCCCAACCCTTAATTCCCTAAATCTCCATGCAAGCAGCTACTGCATCAGTAGTCGGCCGTGAGGCATTTTGCCCTTTCACTAGTTTCTTTCTCTAGTTTGGCTAATTAACATGTTACCCTTTGTTGAGACAGTTATGGAGTTGCAAAATTTCATCAGGATCACTTCGGTCATATGAATTTGCAGGTCCTAGCGAGTGGCCTGAACTAGCTTGCTAGGGACCATTTGGTGCCCACCAAGCAGTACTGCGCCCTGTCAATGGAGAATAAAGTGACACCAGATTGGCCATTCGAAGCTTCTCTCGAGTACAAGGAAGACACCTGTAGAGAAAAGGTGATCCAAAATGTCATTGACCATCTGGGGGTGCGTTCACTCTAACTGCCCATTGGAGGTTGAAAATACATACCAATGCAAAGGGGATACCCAAAATTCAACTCTTATCACAGGAGTTCCGAGGAACGTCTGCTGCAGCCAGTATATGCAGCTTTTGACGCATAATGAAATCCTGGATCGTTTCTCCGAGTCATTTGATATAGATTTGGAGTTGGAGGGGACTTGAACTTATGTTTATGCTTCTTGGACGCTGAGCTTACATAGGTTCCACATGCTCCACCTTTTGATCAATATTTAAAGACAGCGTCCGCGATCAACCAAGTTGCAGAAATCCTTCAGAGTACAAGATGGCGGAGCTTGTGATCACAGCGGATATCCCTTTTCGCGGCTCAAAAGCGCTTGATAAAAGCACGACAGCTCAGCAACGATAAGCTGACTCCGCCTATGAAGGCGGAGTCAACAAGTTCCACTTCAATCATTTTTTCATTACCAAGATTCGTTAGCGGTGATAATTGCTAATCTTATCGAATATGCCTTGGAGAATGAGTCGCAGCAAGTGGCGATTAGATTCAGAGAACTCGCCCAAGATTTGATTAACTCGTCCATTTTCAGTCCCGTACATTGGGTCTTTTTAGGCATTTTCAACGGATTTTCTTTGCTTT
>MU915367.1:0-11624 GCA_036418165.1 Cooperia oncophora
TTGAAGAGAGGAAGGAAGCACGAAAAAGCGCCCGGAATAAGACCCTCTCTTATTGCAATTGATCATGATCACCGGACGAGCGTAAGGTGGTCAAGATCAATTGTGAATTGCGAAAGGCGGCGATACACTGATAAGAGACGAGAGAGGCCAGAAAACGACGGAGAGAGCGCAATGGCAGTCTCACAACGACACGGTCACTGGAGGCCGGCATGGGCCTATCGGGCGCAAATGGGCCTAAAACCTGAGCGCCCTGCGTTTTGCTTGCTGTTTTTCAACTTTTAAAAACAGCAAGCAAAACGGTCGTGCAGGCTCATGAGAACCTGGTCTTAGTTCATCGCGGAACGTGCCTTTGAAGGCTGAGCGAACGCCGCTATCCTCTCGCCTTTTTGATAGTACATACTGCCTCCTTGTAGGAAGGGCTATGTATTCAGAGAGAGCGCGGGAACCTGGGCGCTGCCTTTAAGCTAGCTGGAGGCAGATTCGGTTCAGTGACAAGTGGCGCCACTTATCACGGGCACAGTAAAGGGACAGGTGCCGGCTCCCACCTTATCCGGTGGAATCGTCTATCCTACGGGCCGTGATATTGCGGCCAATCTCGTCTGGGAGGACTAAAACATGGACTTCTACGTCCAAGCCGCCGAAAGTCATCTCATAAGCCATGCCCACTGAATATGCCATTACGTCTAGTAACAGAATAAATTGCGTTGCCTATCGCTACAAAGGATTGATCAACGCGCAACAGAGCACATAACCCCTTCGAACCACAGACGAAAACTATTCCCTATTGATTATGTGGACCCTTTTTCAGAGTGTATAGTGCTGCACACTTACACTTATTCACGAATGTATTAGTTCACTCTGCCTGAGGTTATTTCCCTGAGAGCTTGGGCAAAAATCCTCATCCCTACTTCCTCATGTCTTCCAGAAACAGACTCAAAAATTGGAAATGTGGCATGCAAGTGAAATTTCGTGGTTGGTACTTTTACAGGAGTTATCGCGGTTCGACTACTTACAGTCATTATTATTAGGGTGTCCACAAAGTTCGTTGGCCATTTGTAAACAGCGTCGCGTTACGCAACGCGTTGTGATTTTGCATAATGATTTCGCAATACTGAAAGTACTCGCGATGGGCTATCTTCTGAGCTAGCTAGCTCTAAATTTCCTTTCCTGCTCTTCCCACAATAAAGCAGTGAAGATGAGTGATAGTCACCACCACCGCCGATGTTTGCTGGACTACTACAACCTGGGCATCTCCAGACGTCAGGCCACGACCAGGATGCGTCAGCAGTTTGGTAATAACACCCTTCTAAGAAATGGATGTCAAAATGGTGGACTCGCCTCACCAATGAAAACTATGGCATCGAAGATATGCCGAGGTTTCTGGTTCTCTCGCCACGGCGTCGTCCACTACAGCATCCTTTACCAACATGCACAGTGACGGCAGAGACCCTCTCTAAAGAATTGCAGGAGGTCAAGGTGAAAGCTGCCGCCTTGTCCCAGAAACTTGCAAATCCGTGGTTGCTCTGAGACAACGCGCCCCCACAAAGCGAGAGATACTCAGGCCGTCCTGGACAGGCTGGGCATCAAGACGATCACGCATCCACCGTATAGCCCGGACATTAGTCCATGCGATTACCATCTTTCCGCGTCTCATTTGCAAAAATTTCTTGGACGGAAAACAGCTGAAGAACGAGCGCGACCTCGAGGACGTGATCGAGGACTGGGCCGAGTCGCGGCCGGCCAGCTTTTGGGAGGATGGAGTTGCCTCTCTACCCGATCGTTGGCGAAAGGTAGTGGGTATGCATGGAGATTATATCATGGACCGGTAAGTTCAACTTGGTGAGATATCTTTACCAGCTCTGAAAAAACGAATGGCCAACGAACTTTGTGGACACCCTAATACGTACTGTCGGGGCGATTCAGTGCGGCTGCGTTTGGCGCGGTGCCAAACCCGCTCTCCACCAGTATTTAAAGCGAGCAAATGATATGACTGTATTATATCCTCCGTATTACTCGTTTTCTACCACTTTTTGTCGCATACGCGTTTCAACAAAAAGGCTGAGAACGGCTTCGGCATTAGATAGCATACTGAAAAGCTTGTACGGGCCACCTTGTGAGGATTTCTGATCCTGCTAGCGGAAGTGGCTCACGCGTATCACTTCGCATCCGAAAATAATAAGAAAAAGTGCGAAAGGCCTTCGCCATATCGAAGAGTAGCGCACAGGATGCAGGAGTTTATATGACTTGAAGAACCCGTGGTATCTGATGAGAGTTTTCACTATGCTCCCAACCCCTCGCGAAAGCCCGGAAAGTTTAAGTATGGGGGAATCTCCTGCATTCCTATGAAATTTGGGGGGTGATACTTGCGGGGGTCTTATCGAGCGAGGTGGCATGCGCCTCATTTCGCTCGAAGCAGGTTGCACTGTATGTGGTAGCCTAAGTTGTGACCCACCTTCAGTGTCCAACCCGATATTAACTTGGTCTGAGTCGTTGCTGTGACCAGTTGATATTCTGGGTCATCAAAAGACGTTACGTCCCACCCCTAATAGCGTTATTTGGGCTGTAGCCAAATAAGCTGTTGTTTTGAGCTGTTTCTGGCTATCCTGTCTTGTGAACACTCTGATCCATCAAGTCTTGTCGTTAGCGTGATTACTAAATCACTTGCTTTCGATATTTTTGCGTGAAGCTAGTTGTCTTATGCCTCTTTCCAAACGAGCAATTTTTTGTGTGGTCGTTTTATCTAGCAAGTAAGTTTTTAAGCGTTTGAGCGCTATAAAGTATGGGCTTCCTATGAAAATGGAGCGCCATTCTATTTAAAAGTGTTCTTGTTAGACAAATATGTTATAAATTTGGTCAGAATCACGTTCGATTCTTTATTACTGGTACGGCCTATTAAAAAACTACTTTCCGGCCGATGCACCTAAAAATGTGGTGGTTCAGTGGTTTATCTACATATGTCCCCTTTAGGTTGAGCAGCGAGAACAATAATGACATAATACCTTTATGTATATGAGATGAACCGACGAGAGACCGACG
Organism: Cooperia oncophora; assembly: GCA_036418165.1. NCBI lineage: Eukaryota > Metazoa > Nematoda > Chromadorea > Rhabditida > Trichostrongylidae > Cooperia > Cooperia oncophora. The sequence continues at coordinate 3,037 of MU915367.1, forward strand.
TCTTGAATGACTTGTACGAGGAAGGGCGAGTAGATGGAATTCTTACTCGGGACGTTGAATAGGAGATTACGGATGGTAGATGGAATAAGGCAGAGTGGGTGCGGACCATTCATATCATGGGTCCGCCTCATGGCAGTACTTAAGGACCCACGCTGAGAGAGGTTCTAGCCCCAGACGTGGAGAGAGGAGTAGAGAGTGGGATCGTCGTCGCAGACGACGATAGCGGTGGGAGGGGGGGGGGAGGACCAGGAGTCGACATTTGTATCTTCTTAGACGAGTCTACTACTGATTAACTTCCACTGCAGGCACGAAAAAATCGGTTGGTTTAGGCGGGAGTGATCCGCGCATTGATCCCCAGACCACTCACGTGGTAAGTGGCCACTTGCCACTACATAATAGTCACTGTTCCTATAGAACTAGCTGGTTCCACTAAGGAAAGCGGAGGGTAAAATGAATGGATCACGGTGACCATGGGGAAATATTAGAAATAAAGGAAAGGCGCGCCAAGGTCAACCATCAGATTGCAAGTTCCGATCTTTGATAAGATTCAAACAACTGGACGTCCGTCTTGAAGAACCGAACTTCATAAGCGAACAACCTCCAACCTCAGTATAAAACAGTTGCCGCTGCGATGGTGTTCACTCCACACCAGCAGAACATGCGGAGTATCATATTTGTGGCACTTGTTGCCACAGCATATGGGTGAGTCACCTCGAGTTTCCTTGGATTTTCTACTTACTGCTATGATATTTACTTCATGCAATCAATGTTAGCTTTATTTCTATGTTACGTGTGAACTTAGCGAAAATTTGCTCAAGTTTCAGCCAAGGCTATGCAGGAGGAGGAGGAGGCGGCGGTAACGGCGGAGGAGGAGGCGACAGTGGAGGTGAGTTAAGAAAATTCCTAGGAATGTGTTTGACACTCTCCCACGAAAGATCTGATCAAACTATTGCAAGGCTATGTATGCCCCAACCGCCTACATGCCACAGCACCAGCCCTCAGGAGCGGAGGCGGCGGCAGCTAACAATCACCACACCAACCGGCACCACCATCCGGCACACCATCCGACGCCGCTCCCTCCCACCCTAACGCCTCCGGCTCCTCCTCCAGCTCCTCCACCAGCACCACCACCAGCCCCACCAGCACCACCATCAGGAGGCTACAGTTCAGGAGGCGGCGGCGGAGGCGGAGGTGGCGGCGGCGGCGGTGGCGGCTACCAACCACCAGTACCACCACCAGCACCACCACCAGCACCACCACCTGCTCCTCCTCCACCAAGCCCACCACTCCTACCACAGCAACGCACCACCACCAGCGCCAACCTGCACCTCCATCAGGAGGCTACAGTTCAGGAGGTGGCGGCGGAGGCGGAGGTGGCGGCGGCGGCGGTGGTGGCTACCAACCACCAGTACCACCACCAGCACCACCAGCACCACCACCTGCTCCTCCTCCACCAAGCCCACCAGCTCCTCCACCAGCACCACCACCAGCGCCACCTGCACCTCCATCAGGAGGCTACAGTTCAGGAGGTGGCGGCGGAGGCGGAGGTGGCGGCGGCGGCGGTGGTGGCTACCAACCACCAGTACCACACCAGCACCACCACCAGCACCACCACCTGCTCCTCCTCCACCAAGCCCTCCAGCTCCTCCACCAGCACCACCACCAGCCCCACCAGCACCACCAATCAGGATGGGTCAAGTTCGTCGAGGCCGGCTACCAAACCACATGGCGTACCACCACCGGCACCCCACGGCACTGGCACCCTACCCTGCTCCTCCTCCACCAAGCCCACCAGCTCCTCCACCAGCACCACCACCAGCGCCACCTGCACCTCCATCAGGAGGCTACAGTTCAGGAGGTGGCGGCGGAGGCGGAGGTGGCGGCGGCGGCGGTGGTGGCTACCAACCACCAGTACCACCACCAGCACCACCAGCACCACCAGCTCCACCAGCTCCACCTTCACCACCATCAGGAGGTTACAGTTCCGGAGGCGGCGGCGGTGGCGGAGGCGGCGGCGGAGGAGAGGATTAATGTGCAGTTGCTCGCTTCCACCCACCACCAGGTAAGTTAAACATTGCAACAATAACTGAAGGTTATTCGCCAAAGTTTCTATCCCGTTTCAGGTGGTGCTACAGGCGTGCTACTGCACAGTTCTCGAGCCCGAGTTATGCGGAGATCCCGGAAGATGAGAAAGATGACAAGAGCCAAGACCCATTAGTCACCTAGTGAACAGTAATTTCAGTGTCGTGCTTTAGCCTCAACTCTAAACTCTTATAAATCATCAAATTTCTGTTTGATTTCAGCATTCCTGCCATCAGTTTTTCGTTTCATTTCATCGATTTTGAAGAGAGCGTTCAAGAAGTACGGGTGTACTTTAATGACAGGCTGCCCGACTGTGTCTCACAAACTAAAAGTAGTTTCAATGTATAGAAGCTGGCAAACCATACACGTGACATGCCTCTGACGATCAGGGCACGCATCTTTTGTGAATCAATCACATACGAGGGGGATTCCTAGACTGCTGTTTGACACTCTCCCACGCGCTCAGCATCTGATTCAAACTATTGCAAGGCTATTGATGCCCCAACCGCCTACATGCCACAGCACTTCACCCCTCAGGAGCGAGGCGGGCGGAGCTACAATCACCACACATACCGGCGCCCATCCGGCACACCAATCCGACTCGCTCCCCCCTAAGCGCCTCCGGCTCCTCCTCAGCTCCTCCACCAGCACCACCACCAGCCCCACCAGCACCACCATCAGGAGGCTACAGTTCAGGAGGTGGCGGCGGAGGCGGAGGTGGCGGCGGCGGCGGTGGCGGCTACCAACCACCAGTACCACCACCAGCACCACCACCAGCACCACCACCTGCTCCTCCTCCACCAAGCCCACCAGCTCCTCCAGCAGCACCACCACCAGCGCCACCTGCACCTCCATCAGGAGGCTACAGTTCAGGAGGTGGCGGCGGAGGCGGAGGTGGCGGCGGCGGCGGTGGTGGCTACCAACCACCAGTACCACCACCAGCACCACCACCAGCACCACCACCTGCTCCTCCTCCACCAAGCCCACCAGCTCCTCCACCAGCACCACCACCAGCGCCACCTGCACCTCCATCAGGAGGCTACAGTTCAGGAGGTGGCGGCGGAGGCGGAGGTGGCGGCGGCGGCGGTGGCGGCTACCAACCACCAGTACCACCACCAGCACCACCACCAGCACCACCACCTGCTCCTCCTCCACCAAGCCCTCCAGCTCCTCCACCAGCACCACCACCAGCCCCACCAGCACCACCATCAGGAGGGTACAGTTCGGGAGGCGGCTACAACCACGGGGTACCACCACCGGCACACCACGCACTGGCACACCACCTGCTCCTCCTCCACCAAGCCCACCAGCTCCTCCACCAGCACCACCACCAGCGCCACCTGCACCTCCATCAGGAGGCTACAGTTCAGGAGGTGGCGGCGGAGGCGGAGGTGGCGGCGGCGGCGGTGGTGGCTACCAACCACCAGTACCACCACCAGCACCACCAGCACCACCAGCTCCACCAGCTCCACCTTCACCACCATCAGGAGGTTACAGTTCCGGAGGCGGCGGCGGTGGCGGAGGCGGCGGCGGAGGAGGAGGATATGCAGTTGCTCCTCCACCACCACCAGGTAAGTAAACATCTGCAACAAAACTGAAGGTTTATTCCAAAAGTTCTTCCGTTTCAGGTGGTGGCTACAGGCGTCGCTACCACAACCGAGCCCGAGTTATGCGGAGATCCCGGAAGATGAGAAAGATGACAAGAGCCAAGACCCATTAGTCACCTAGTGAACAGTAATTTCAGTGTCGTGCTTTAGCCTCAACTCTAAACTCTTATAAATCATCAAATTTCTGTTTGATCAGCATTCTGCATCAGTTTCTTTCATTCGACGATTTTTGAAAGAGGTCAAAAAGACGGGGTACTTTAATACAGCTCACGACTTGTCTCACAAACTAAACAGTAAGTCTTCCAATGTATAGAAGATGGCCAACCATACACGTGACATGCCTCTACACAGGGCACGCCATCTTTGTGATCATCACAACGGGGGGGGTCGTATTTGCCCGCGATGGAGGGGGGGGGGGTCGTAAACGCATGGCCCATGTTGAAGTGGAGAGAGCGGTGATACACGGTACAAGTGAAAAGAAGCTCAAAAGGGACGATGTAGATGACAATAAATAGAACTAGGCACTATCGAACTATTCCTAGGCCAAGAACTAAAAAAATTGCTGAAACTTTTTCCTCCTTCCTCACAAAAAAACTTCAAGACACTTCGCCCACCAACCCTCCTCATCTGGTCTAGATAAATCCCAATCCACTAATCCGCAAAATCTAGAAAAGAATCCACCAAAAGCACCAGAAACTCGTTAGAAAATTGAATCCTGAGCAATTTCCTCACAACAAAATCAAATTCAACAAAACAAAATCAAACTCAACAAAAAAACAAACAATCAAAAATTCACAATCAAATGGATAAGAAAAAAAAACTCACCAGGCCAGCTGGGAACCGGAACTATGGATTACTTTTGAATTTTGGCTGTTCGCGGTCAGCGCGCTCATACAAGCTCATTGCTGGCGTTATTTCACAGGCCTTTTGGATGCCAATTTCAAGCCAAACAGTGAAAGTACCCCCTCATTTGAACACCCATAACTTCGTTGAAAGTGAAGCTATCGGAGAGGGGTAAGTGGGAATGAGTAGAGCTAGGTTGGCTCTTGTCACCTGAATTGAGCGATTTCAAAAACGTTCCGATTCCAGAGATTTTCCCCGTTGTGATCATCGTTGTGAACCGCGAGTCGCTACGCTTTGGACGTCCATGGCAAGCTTCATACACGGCCTTTCGTAAAAAAAGAATTGTGCCGGAAGCTTGAAGATTTCTACTTTCCAGCAAGGCTTTAATTTTCTTCCTAGGCCTGCTATTCGAAAAAATTCCCCGTTGTGATCATTTCGTGACCACCCCCCCCACGACACGAAAAATCAGCCCCTCCGAGGCCATGAAACCTCCAGTTGGCTTGAAGACTTTGGTATGCTTCTAAAACACATGTTTTCGCAAAGGGTATCAGGAAAATAAGCGCCCACTGGGGCGCCAAACTGGCATCACCTCTGCAATGCGCCATGCATGGGGCTTTCACGCAGGTTTTGGAAAGGTGTAACTTCTAGATAGGGCTTCCCAATTGCAAGCAAATGTGCTCCTGCGATCAGAAAAGTCTTTTCCGCGGGGCGGAATGTACTTTCTCTGTTTATTCATCGTCAGTCGTAAGTCCTTTCCATTGTTTATAAATTCATGGTGCCCTTGTGGGCGGTGATCGTAGCTCCTATCATCGCCCCTTCCTCGTACGTATTGTCAGTATGCTACACCAGCGCCAGAGTGCTGGACGTGCTTGGGACGTACGTAGGTACTGCGACCTCCCCCCCCCCCCCCGCTCGACAGCAAAATTTTGTAAAAAACCAGAAATTTTTGGGAAAATAGACAAAGTGGGAGACGAGGTTGGAAAAATCTAGGGAAGAGGTAACATGGGGGGGTCGTACTTGAAGATGGAATTAGGGGGGGGGTCGTATTTTTCAGGAAATGATCACAACGCAAATTGGGCGTGCCATGCTCTACTGCTCTGTTCGTGAAGCAGCAAGACGAAGGGTTATCCAGCTGAGTGGGCCAATAAAAAAAAAAAAAAAAAAAATAAAAAAAAAAAAATATTCAGCATGTGCTGCTATATGAAGCAGTTTCCATAGCATGCTGGGCCTGGCACCTTTCGCCAAAGATGAGCCATTGTGGACCCATCCACAACGACAGTATTTTTCCTTTTCCATCTTCGAGCTCCTGGACCAAATAACTCTTTACATTTGCATTCGAGAACACCATTACATACAGCTACTGGTCCGGCACAGGCAAAGTTTAAGCAGCGCACTTCCCTCCTTGACGCCTGATTCGAAAATCCGGCGCTTCCACCCAAGATTTTCGAAGCAGAGAAAGAAAGAACGTTCTAGAGGGGCATTTCTGGAATGCCAGAGAGGCTGAATGGCTGCTTTGGCTGAAAGGATGTAAGAGTTTCGGTAACATCAGTGCTGTGTCCAAAAAAGTTTTCGCTGACAATCCTGCAGGATCGATGATGAGCAACGAACTGAAGACTATGGAGGGGAATGGCGTCAGTCTGGTAAGATGAATCGGCACTACCCACTCGTTAGTAAACCACTCTCTGAGGAGGAGAAAGTATAGTAACAAGCAGCTGCCACGCGCGCCATCGCGATCAAATAGCTCCCACCCAGGCAACCAAGGCTTCTACTCTCCGGGGTCAGCAAAGGTACCAGTTTCGCCTGGGAGGACAAGAACACTGACATGTACATCGGCTGGCCTAAAATCACTATGTAGGGCACATCCAGTCACATGTCACACAATGAGGCGCTATGACTAATGAAAGTAGAATGCGTGCCGCGTTCTAAAGAGAGATTGATTGACGGCGCAGACTCTATCCTTTATATTCTGACCCACTAGTCGACACTCTGCCCACATCAAAGTCAAATTGTAGGCTCAACTGCAAGGCGCGTCCTCGGAGCCGACGAGCCATCTGCTGTTACAGTTTCCCCGTTTGAAGATGCGCAGGAATATGGGGATCCAGGATCCGTGGGACACGCTAATTCCTCCATACTCCGCCTAAAATGCAACTTGCGGCGCAGACTCCCGATCCCGTTTATACTAACAGCCGTCCGCGCGGCGCGTGTCGCGCGCAGCGCTCCTGGCACTTTGCCAAGTAGTGTAATCGCGCTTTGGAATACAAAACGCAAACTCCTGATGCGGATAACATTTGAGGTGTTGTTCATGCTGCAAAGTCCAAATCGAAGATGATGACGAGGGCCGGAACTCATCACCAACTGTGCTGCTTCTGTAATCTCCCTCAGAGGCCGCACATGGTCGCATCTATTCCTACAGCACCCGCGCGGCACGTGTTGCGCGCGGTGCTCCTGGCATTTTGCCAAACTTTGGTGATTCACGCTTTCCAATAGCTATTAGAGCGCAAACGTCGCGCCGTGAGACTAGAGTTGTGCGTTTGAGCTCCGTGTTTTTGCTTTGCGGTATATTTAACCTGTACTCTCCCCATGGACACCTGAGTACGACTATGGCACTCTCTCGAGATGTGAAATCCGTGCGACTGTTACCAGCTATGCCTTGACAGTGGCACTATCAGCATATTTAGCCTTCTCCGCCACATGAGGGAAATGTTCATGTTCAGGAAGTTAGCCTGCTCCTGCGTTAGGTTTTCAGCATTTCAAAGGCAGGGCCCACGATTATCCGCCATAACAGATTGTGGATTAGGGGTTTGCATATAGACGACAAGGTTCTGAGTAACTCGATAGTGAAGAAAAAAAAGCAGAAAAAAACATGCCAACTGCCCTAGATAGAACCCCATTTCGATCCTAGTTTGTACGTGCCCAATCAACTCCAACACTACGACCTTATCTGCAAAGCTGATTCTCCGATAAGAAGTCTAATGTGAGACCGTTCAAATGACTTTCATGGTTTTTCGTCCAGCAGTTTCATTTTCCACTGAAAGGCGGACCTTGAAGGCGGGGTCTGGAGGCGGAGTCACTAGGAAAAAGAAGCGTCATCGAACCTGCGCTGCGCTATAGCGCCCCTGCAGTTTTTTGCCGTGAAACTGGTACAAGGTTGTTCGCCATGTTTTCAACTTCTCGCGGATGATTCCTTTAAAGGCAGCGCCCGCGTTCATTTGTTGTTTCCACGCCCTCTTTGGATATCGTAGCTCACCCTATGAGGATGGTGGACGTACTAGTTTCGCAACTCAAAAATGCGAGAGAATAGCGGCGCCCGCTCGTGAAGAGTCGGCCACCCCGCCCACCTGGCGACCACTACGCCCAACTTCATTTCTAATGGTTGCCTGATGGTGCGGTTGTTCCGCTTCTAACTCTCTCCACATCGAATGGTGAGAGATAAGGGAAAACAGCTGATATCAACAAGTGAGAACTCGTGCGGCCGCGCCTTCTCTTCGCCTTGAAGCACGTACAACCTCAGCTCGGCGTGGGGTCCTATATAGGGCATATCCGATGATTTTTTTGCATTTTTCTTCACTAATGAACTACTTGCTACCTTGTTGTCACTGTCTGAGCCCCATAACTCATCAAATTGAACGCGGGCGCTGCCTTTAAAGACACATGGTACGCTCAAACACATTGAGGGTGTATGAGACTATCAGCCCCCCAGCTGTCGATGTGTCGTGGTCCCCGCCCAAAACTGCACGGGGTCAGAGTACGGGGCCGTGGGAAAGTCGTAATTCCTTGCTACACCGCCCATTTCGCAAACTCACGTTTATGCTAACACCGTCCGCGCGGCGCGGTCGCGTGCAGCTCTCTTGGCTTTTTGCCAAGTCCTGTAATTGCGCTTTGGAATACAAGTAAACGCAATTTCCTGATAACATTTTAGGTGCTGCAAAATAAGAACCGAAGATGATGACGAGGGCTAGAACTCAAGAGCAACTGTGCTGCTTCTGCAATATCCCTCAGAGGCCGCGCATTCCCACAGAACATGACAATAAAAACGGACAACATGACAATAAAACA
>MU915368.1:12520-26166 GCA_036418165.1 Cooperia oncophora
ACAAAAGGCGGATAGCAGTTGAGTCTAGAAATATGTGAAAGAAAATATGGGCGGAGAAGCCGCGCCCGCCCGGCGCAGCCGGGCCGTATCAGAACTTAGCCGGCGAGCCGACTAGTAAGAAGATAACGGGGTTCCTTGAAAGACACCCCGCTCTCTGAGGAGTCCAGGGTCCAGTTTACGTTTCAAGGAGACGGTGATTTGGAGAGGGTGGAGGCGGAAGTAGAGGAGTAGACGGTGCACAAATAATTCTTCATATCCCCCAGGCAAGTCTGCTACCGATAAACTGGACCCGTGAGAAAACCGTGACGGCTTGATCCGACTGGCGCCACATGTCAATGAATCAGCCCCTTTTCCACATGCCAATGAATCAGCCCCATTTTAGGATAGAGGAAAATAAAAACACCATAAAAATTGCTTTGACTCTCTGATGCTTTCAGTGTTACAGTTAGAAACGAAGAAAAAAATACTGGAAGTATAAAACACTTCGAAGCCCAGATGGTCCGTTCCGCCTGTTACGCCGGACGAACCATCAATGTCATCAATGAACCATCAACCCCAAATAGAAGAAGAAATAGACATAGGTAGAAAAAACTACGACAGATCGTTTCGTCCTTCCCTCAGACAAACCATTGTAATCCCATCTACCCCGGGACTCCTCAGTGAGGAGGATAGACGGAATTCGGACAACACTGGGGAGGTAGTTGACAAAAAGATTGAAGGAAAATGACGCGAGACTCTCATGCAAAAACATGCAGTAAGAAGAAGTTTAGAATAAGAATTGTATTAAAACACATGATGTGTGCCTACAAACCAAATAAAATGAAGCGGAATGGCCTAAACGAACCGGACCCACTAAGTTGGTATCCGGAGTCCTAAGTTCGCTGCCATGGACTTGCAGTGTTGGCGCCCACTGCCCTTCTGCGCTGATTTTCCTCTCAACTTGCAGTACTTTTGTTTCCCTACTGTGTTTTACTTATCGGAGTTATGTTTGTGGTCTTTGCTTATAACCGAGTTTTCTTTGAATAGTTTGCCGATAATAAATCGTAAATCGTAAATCGTAACGAAAAATAAAATAAAAGGAGCTACATGTAAATGAATGTTGGAACGGACTATAAGCTTTGAAACGAACTATAAGCCAAGTGTTGCCAATCAGCGGTATCGCAGGTCATACTAAGGTCTAACAAATAGACCAAATCAGCGCTACGATCTTCGTCAGGAAATTTTCAGTTATGCAGGACTATGTGGTCAATGGAGAACATTTACTATGCATTGTTACTTAGAGACTATTGCATTTCACGCCGATAATAGCATGGATGCCCTCTCATTAGATTTATAACATAGTTAATGATTGATTCACTTGTCCTTTAAGAAACTGGGGTATGGTCCTCCGTTCCCCCGTCGAAACTAGAAGCGATGTGAAATTCTGTGTTTTAAGATCCTTGAATTCGAAAGTATCCGGGTTACGCTCAAACTCAGGAAAATTCTGGTTCAATATGACCACAAAGGACTTGCCGAGCATGAATGTGGCTTTCAGCTACCTTACAGAATGAAGCTCTGATTTTCTTTCGACGAATGCCCCCTAAAAATAGAATACGTATTTTTATTGTTAAGATGTTCAGTTTTGAGGAGTCAAAGGTACACTTCAACTTAACCTTGAATACTTGCGGCCCGGCAATTATACATAGCTCTGTCCTCTGCACATTCACTACGCGTCATCGCCTCTCTCATATGCCCTTTCATCTCTGAAGAAACCTACATTTTAGTGTACCGATTTTCTCGATCAATTTCGAAACCATGGATTGCTATCGACCAATCAATGAGTCTTTTTAAGCAATATTTTCGTTTTTTTTTGAGGTTTTGGGTAAATTATTTTCTTACATTTCATATTTTTCGACTGAGAGACTTTCTTGACTTCTACTACTAAGTGAGCACTGTATTTTGGGTAGAGGGGGACAACTTGGGAAGCATTCACATAACCCAATACTATACATGCTGCTGAGCTGTATGACGGGCAGTAAAAAAAGCTTGGAATAAGCTGAAAATCGTCCTTTTCTGGAAGTTTCGACGTGGTTAAGGTCCTTCATACTGAAATGCCTCATTCAGATATATTTCTTGAAATATTTCACCTCTAGTGCTCTAAAGAAGAAATCTTCAAAAAAATGGAACAGGCAAAGGATCGAGCTTGGAATTCTTCCAAGCTCGATCACCGACCTGTTCCATTTTTTTATCGCTACTAATTTGCCAGGGCAATTCGACAGAGTTTCAACTAGATCCCACCATGGCGGTTCCACCACTGGTTCTTTTCTTCATTAATCGGTCACTAACCGATCACCATTGGTAGATCAAGGCAGCTTGAGGTGCGCTCATCGCGCCCCTTCAAACACCGCCACGACTGTTTGCGACGTTATCAACACATATCGAATGTACGACCATGTCCCCGCGTCCCATAAGGAGGCACTAAGTCAGTGAGCTCAAGCTCATCCATTTGTGAGCCATTCGAGGTTCAAAAAAATTGACTACTCAATAATTTGCACGTAGGACAATAGGAGGAAGGACCCTATCCCAGAGGTGGAAAAAATGCTCGTTTTACTTTTTAGTGTATTCAAAGTGAGTTTCTATTTCTCCATTAAATTATTTGACGCTCAAATGCCTCGGTTATAAGATATCACGAGGGTGTAGCTAGCAGGTGTGCTATCCATTTGGAAAAAATGTAGAAAAATCAAGCGAATACTCGTCCTCATAAACTTCTGCATGAGGGTTTATATGCGAACCTGTATTAGCTATTTGAATGGGAACAAGCTTATCCTCCAAATAGTATCTTCTGCCCTGAAGAATTGCCTTTTTTCCTCTTCTTATGTAATCGTAGCCCCTTTTAGCCGCTGAGAACTCGTCCAGCCTTCATACCATTCCCTGTTCTCACAATAAAATGTACCTTCGAGCGGAAACATTGCGTGTTCCAGTCTGTTGAAAGCCTTCTTGCGTTCAGAAATTGTCGGCTAGCCCGGTAGATGACGTGAAACGCATCCGTGCGCTTTTCATGCACTCGTTTTTACATGAACTTTTGAATAGTTCTACGGCATTTCGGCTACGTCGTGGCCGGTTCCATTCTTCCGCTTTAGTTGTGCCGACAGCCTCATAGAAGGGTATATGTACACCTATGCATAGTGCACACCACTCTATTCTTCCTTGATTGCATCTAATGCTATGCGAATCGGCGCCAAATTTGGTCCGCAGCGCTGACCACAGTAACTCGTTTTGCTCCGCACAGTAGTCATGAGTTCGTTTTTTTGCCTTTCTCTATGCAATGAATTATCATGCGTACTGTAATCCCAAACAATTTGATTTGAAAACACACTCCTTTGTTGGAAGCTTTGACTGTTTGAAAACGTTCAAGTAGTTCCAGCGGCTTCATATCATGATGTTGTCCACAGTTATAATGCGGGTCAATCGCATTCGAAATGAAGTCGGGACACTGTACTCCCGGTTGCTGACGAAACGCGCCAAGCTCACCTTTGATGGTCCGGCTACGTGTCCTGACTAGACTGGCCTTCACCTCGATGTGCCCTGAACACCATCGAAAGGACGTCCGGAACAGCGCGAACTCGAATTGCTGTATGTAGACTTGAAATTAGTTGGTACGATAAGACAAGCAATCCGCAAAGCATCCGCATGTGTCATCGTTCCGCAAAATAGCAGCCTCCTCCCCATCCCCCCCCTTCCGAGTGAGACAAAAAACGGCTGGAAAATACGATGCACTGGTCACGTCCACACAGTAAGGCGTTGTAGTTGTGGAGCTTTTGGACCTCGGAAAAAACCGAAGTTGGACGTAACTCACTGTTGGGAACAGTTTTGTTGTTTCCTCCGATTCAGTTGTTTCTGCACTACCATGACACGTGAATTTTATGAATTTCTGTGGTTGATTGCGTGTCGAGTACTTATCGCGATGGGTCTTGAGTTCATATATGAGGTCACCCTGAGGTTCACCCAAAGAGGAAATGGAGCTGAAGTCATCGTGATACTTGTGCTCCAACTGTTTATGCAGGATGAAAGCCATTAGGGGTCTGGAACCGCAGCTTAGCTAGTCGATGCCACGCGTACTTTTTTTATAACACATTAATCCACGAACGGCGATTCTGTCTGGGACAGTATAGGCTTCACAGGACCGAATTAGCGGATAGTCAAGTTTTCTTCGTTGGAAACTCATGATCTGACATTTAGTAGCCTTCTTCTCTCTTCAATCTGTTGAATTGGGGTTCCACAGGGATTTTGAAATCCATTCATTATGTCTGTGGAAATCATAGTACGAACTATGGAGTGTCATGTAAGTAACCCACAGAAAATTCGCTATTAATCGTAGCCATTTTTTCCGTATCTCAAATGAAAGACGAAAGTCCTTACGTTTGTCGCATTTTGCTATACCATTTTCACTTTAAATTCACCACTTTTCAAACCAAATTTCTACATTATCAAACATAATTCACTCACTTTCAAAGCAAAAGTCACGCACTTTTCAAAGCAGAAATTCACCACTTCAAACCGACATCACCACTCTTCGTTTGTGGACCAGGCAGTTCACCAACCCAAATCACGCAAAGACACCACCACAGAACCTGCCCCGACTGTCCGTCGCCTTAACTTGTCAGCGCGATCATGGCATTTTTTCAACACCATGACTGACTACGTCCATTCTATAAAGTCTGTTGCGAACTTCAAATCTTCATACCTTTTTCGATTTTTAATTTCACATCCACTCTTCGCACAACGAAGGTATTCGTAGACGCGCATTCATGCACCGGCAATTTAGGCTCGCCGCCTTTGGCCCACGCCCATCCGCTGTTGCGGAATTTTTCAAAATTTCCGCATATTTGGACTGCCCGTGAAGCCCCGCCAACTATGAGAGGCTCCGCCCACTTCGGAGGCCGCCGCCCACTTTTCAAAAATGGTGCCAATCGGCAGTATAGGGCCTTGGCTTTCATGCTAGGGTCTCGTCCGTGACTCGGAACAAATAAATCAGGCAAAGTTTGTTCCTAATGACCAGCAATAAGATTTAATCCCTTTTTGGCCGATTTTGCAATGCCAAGCCTCCTATTAGCTGCTTTGTTGCCATGCTTTGAAAGTGGTGCGGGTTCTTCCGAAGTGGTCGAGTTTCTCCATAGTGGTGCGGCTTGCACTGCGCAGTGCAAAAATTGCAAAAATTTCAAAAAATATCAATGGAATTCTGCGAAATAGCAGAGGGCGTGGCCAAGGGGGCGGGCCTAAATTGCGCGGTGCATGAAGTTGCGTGTCTACGGTAGCCTTCGCGTTGTGCGAAGAGAGTGGATGTGAAACTGTAAAGAATTGAAAAAGTTGTGAGAATTTGAAGTTCGCAACAATCTTTAAGGAATGGGCGGAGTCAGTCATTCGTTGAAAATCTATGTCCGCGTTGACAAGTAGGCGTGACCGTCGGGACAGCGGTTCGCAGTGGTCTGGGCGCGATGTGGTCGGTGAATTGCACTGGTCTAATGACAGCAGTGGTGAGCTTGCTTTGAAAAGTGGTGAATCTAAAGTGAAAATGGTATACATATATGGAACACTGTGTGGTTGGAGCTACACGCGACATTTGCCCTGACCTGGGTCCACTGGTCCTACCTCCACTAGTACGGTAGAGAAATGGCGCGGTTAGCTTTTGCTTGAGCCACTTCTATCTTGGAGACAAACCAGGTAAGCCATCTGCGCTCTCTTACTAAAGCCAACATCTTACAAACCGACTTGCTCTTTAGCCACTACAGTTGCCTGTTCCACAAGTGCAAATGAGAGAGGACCTCAGCCGCTCAGAAAACTGAAGTTCTGTCAAAGGATTAACCTCGAGTTGACCGATTTTCATGGGGGAGCGCATCTACTTAGATCAATCGCTGAGCACTAATGGCCAATTCCATTAGAAAGGTCAGCATTGGAAATAGGGTGTGATAACTCAGTAGGATGTAATGCTTTGCATGTGGTGAGACGTTTGTCTAATGTACCGCAGGGGTTTCTTTCTCTTGACGCTATAGTTATCAGCGAATCCTATTGTAGTGAACTATGTACCTATGAACGCAAGTGTCACCAAATGACCCCACATTCAGAGAAATCTACTTGTGTACGAAAACTCAGCACTACACGTTTCAAAAACGATACAGCTTGAGATCCTGATGCTTGATTGATAATTTCTACCGCCTCCTTCATACTGCCATGACTTGATCTCTTTTGAATGCTATACCATCTATTTCTTCAGCAGCAATCTTCCGGTTAAAGACACATGGTACGCTCAAAACACATTGAGGGTGTATGAGACTAACAGCCCCCAGCTGTCGATGTGTCGTGGTTTCCCCGCCTGAAACTGCACGGGGGTCCGAGTACGGGACCGTGGGAAAGGCTTATTCCTTGCTACGCCGCCCAAAATGCAACTTGCGCGCGGCGAAATGCAACTTGCGCGCGGTGCATTTTGGGCGGTGTAGCAAGGAATAAGCCTTTCCCACGGTCCCGTACTAGGAACCCCGTGCAGTTTCGGGCGGGGAAACCACGACACATCGACAGCTGGGGGCTGTTAGTCTCATACACCCTCAATGTGTTTAGCGTACCATGTGTCTTTAAATGCACGATTTTTGAAAGCACCTCTAGATTGGCTTACCTGCTTCTCTCGGTAAGAAGCCGAATGCTTCTGGAAGCAAGGCAAGCACTCTTTGCATGGTCGCTGGCAATGACTTAGCGATGAAGATGGTATTAGGTTGTCCGGAAAGTTCTGCACGTTTTGTGTTACTATTTTTTGAACATTCATTGCTGATTAAAAACTCACTCCCTTGCGTCTCAGTAGTACATCCTGAAGAGAATGTACGGCGCTATCTGATGGTAGTAGTACATCCTGAAGAGAATTTTTGCGCTATCTGATGGTATAATTGCCGTTTCACCATTGCTTGATAAACCCCCTTTTTCAAGATTTTTTCAAGCATGTGAAAAGAGCACTTCGGACGATTTTTTTCTTCGACTATAAATTGGGGCAATCCGCAATCGAAACAGCTCAACAAATTAACCAGGTGTGGGGCCCAATAGTGCTAGAGAAAGCACTGTGCGGCAATGGCTCAACAAATTTCTGGAGATTTCAGCCTTGAAGATGAACCTCATAGCGGTCGACCTAAAGCAATATCTGACGAGGATTTTAAGGGGATTTTGGAGGCTGACCCATCCCAAACAGTTCGAGAGATTGCAGAAAAGCTAGGCGTTGGCAAATCCACTGTTGCAGATGGTCTGGAACGCATTGGGAAGGTGAAAAAACTCGATAAGTGGGTGCCCCACAATTTGAGTGACCGGCAGAAATTGGCACGTCTCGCGGTTTCCTCTTCACTGCTTTTGCGCAACAGAAACGACCCGTTTTTGAACCGAATTGTCACCTGTGATGAAAAATGGATCATGTATGATAACAGGAGACGTTCCGGACAGTGGTTGATTCCGACGAACCACCGAGGTAATTTTCAAAGCCGAACCCTCACGAAAAAAGATTCTGGTCACGGCTTGGTCATCGGCTGGTGTGATCCACTATAACTTTTTATCACCAGGCCAAACCATCACAGCAGAACTGTGAAGAAATCGACGAAATGTACCGAAAATTTTGTCAGCTGCAGCCAACACTTATCAAAAGAAAGGGTCCGATTCTTTTGCATGACAACGCCCGCCCACACGTTTCACAAATCACTATCCATAAATTGAACGAATTGGGGGTTGAAGTTCTACCTCAACCGCCATATTCTTCAGACCTTTCGCCAACCGACTATCACCTTTTCTAACATTTTCAGAACTCCCTTGCTGGAAAATACTTCATCAATCAGGACCAGGCAAAAAAGCCTTAGTGGATTTCGTGAATTTTCGACCACCCAGTTTTTTACTTTGATGGGATTTCTCGACTGCTGTCACATTGGCAAAAGTGTGCTGATTCGAATGGTGCTTATTTGGATTAAATCCGATGAGTGTTAAGAAAGTTATGATCGTTTAAAGTTGAAACACTCAAAACGTGCAGAACTTTCCGGACAACCCTAATACATATACACGGAGGATACTAAGAAAAAAGACGCTTTTTTTCCCTCGACTTTCAAGGCGATATAAGCTACACATTTATTGAATTCTGATTGGACATTTCCACCATCAAATTCAACAACACATTGTACACGATCACGAAACTCCGCCAAAGCCTTCTGGACGAAGGCCATCGAGAGATTCTGCCACGCGACCGTGATTCGGTGCCTGAGTTCAGCGAGGTCGTTGATTTCTCCGCCACTGTAGACCACCCTGTTGAGCTCCTTCCCGAACCCGGTAATCGAGGGGGTTTAGGGCAGGTGGCACACTTAGATATTCGGTTTTTCCAGCGCCAGCGCGGTTGCCAGCCCTTCAATTCCAAGTAGGCGAGAGTTTTTCCAACGCCCTTCGATTCCATGTGGTGACACCCAATCCTGTAGCAGTACGAAGTTTCCAAGATGGTACGGGCGACAACATGAAAACCAGGACATTCTTCTCAAGCTGCTCGATGTAGCAGGCAGCGCTCACTTTCAGTTCGGCCGCTTCACGAAGAAAAATATCCGAGTCTTCCATTCCAGGAACTTCTCCATACCATCAACCCGCGCCTTGGCGACTGCGGTGAAGATGATGTCCTGGACCGTAGCGACGTTGTCGGAGCTGCTCGATGTTGGAGGTCTTCCAGATCAAGAGTGCTGGTCTCCAGGTAGCTGTCCATGGGTGACTCCATACAAGAAGTTTCGCAGCTGTTTGGAGGTGACGTGAATTCCATAGGCCTTTTTCAGTTCGGTTGCGATTGGAGATGACTTCATATTGGTGTACATGAAGGTGATGGGCGAGAGCCTGCTCCTGCTTATCGAGGAACATCTTGGGTATCTTCCGCCCTGGTACTCGTATCCACGTCTTCTGTCTGGGCTGCGAAAACTTTGCTGATATGTGACTCGGCCAAAGTGTCTTTTTTTGCGCCCCCTGTATGCACTCGAAAACCCTGAGGTGCGGTAGGCGTGGCTGCATATTTCAGCTAAGCGTGGTTGTCTTTTGGTGAAATATTTTGCTTTAGAGACAATTGCAGTGATGGCTTTGTCTAGCACAGAATAAGGTGATAGTCTTCTCAAACTGAAGTATCCCACGAGTGACCCATCCTATGCCATGTCCGAGTACCACGCCTGGTCTGTCTCATTGTCAGGGACAAGTACTGTAGCTGATCCAAATCTCTTCTTGTTGAGATACAATTAGTTTGAAAACCTCTAAACCACTCATAACACAGCCATGACTCGACTCAGTAGTTCTCGAACTTCAGGAAAGCCCTCATAAAAGTTGGGATGTTATTAGTTTCATATGATTGCTTTTGTTTTTTTTTCTGTAAGTTCTTGTATTTTGGCATTTTCCACTGTTTCGAATATTCAGACACGCTACGAATGCTTCGATTGTTTTTGGTATGATATTTATTTTCTTCCCATTGCTAGTGTGAGGTAGAGTCTTGCTTGCGGATGCTGGAGTGTGTCAGTTCAGGAAGGATAGAGGGGGGGGGGTCAGGTTTGGCGCAGTGCCTGTCCAGTCTCTATCAATTTCGAAGGGGGATAAGCGACCTAAGTTGGAGGAAAAAGGCGTCACTTGCGCGGCATCTATGGAAAGTAATTGATTTAACTTTCAAGATCTGCAGTTTGTCGAGTCAATTAACTAGGAAGTGTTTATTGCGTTAACTCGTCGCCGTAGGAAAATGCAGCACCCCACAGAGGTCAGATTCCATGCGAAATCTACCTGATTTCAGGGAATCGCTCGGCTGCAAGAAAAGGCGTCACATGTACCGTTTACGGAGGAATGTTACTTAAGTAAGCCTGGACGATGGCAAGTATAGCGATGCGAATGTTTTTGTATACTGCCACTGTTGTTCAGGTAGGGCGAAATTTCCGCAATGAACTAACGTGAAATAAACTTATGGGCTAGGGGACTTAGGGGCTTAGAACTTGAATAACAAAAAATACGGTCAACCATAGCATCGCCATTGCATAAAATCACCTCACTGATCACTTTTTTGTCCATGGGTCATTAATTTGAGCAGCAATTTTTTTGTTCTTCCAGATAACTTGCGCTGATGTGTTGAATAACGAGCTCTCTGGTTGGCCAGAAATCCTGTGCAACGCCGAATCGATCGAAATGCGATTCAAAACCACGAAAGAATTCCAAGGTTATTCTCGGAGATATATCTGTCGGAACACCTGCACACTATCTGGAACCAGGCTATACTAGAATCCTTCTCTGCACGATGCTATGAAGCCCCTGCAAATAGGTTTGAGTGGCACCGCTACTACAACGCTAAAAAACGAATCAACCAGACTTGTTCGCGCTTGATAATTCGCTTAATGCATAAGAATGGACGCAATCCTTAACAAGAATTTCGGTCCCGGAGAGAAGGTTAAGCTTGTATAGGAAAGGGTCAAAACGGTTCCATTGCATATTCAATACAGCACAGTGTCAAATTATTGCAATCTGCTTCAGGTAAGGTGTACGTGAAAGGAAGTTACCAGCATCCCGATTGTCGCGTCGAATACACCTCCAAAGTAGCTCGACAAGCATCTACACGAGGAATAAAAATTGAGCATGGAACATGTAACATGAGCAGACAGAGACTGGTAATTTTAACTCGTCAACGATGTGCTTTAGGCAGCGTTCAGACTTGTAGCGCTACGATCGTCGCGCTACAGCTGTCGCGCTACATCGTCGCGCTACAGCCGTCGCGCTACAGCTGTATCCAGCTTCCTTTTATATTTTTTCTTTCTGAATTCAACCCTCTTTTGCCATATTTATCTGATGCTGAGCTCTTTTCTACTTTACCGCATTTTTTACCACATTTTAATAATGGAATGAAAACAATTTCGCAATCGGGATCAACACGAGGCACCAATGCAAGACATCGAGCAAAGAAATCAAACATCAGTAGGCAATATAAAAGGAAGCTGGATACAGCTGTAGCGCGACGGCTGTAGCGCGACGATCGTAGCGCGACGATCGTAGCGCTACAGTTGTAGCGCTACAAGTCTGAACGCTGCCTTCAGTCGGTGCTCGCACTATAGATGATGGAGCGCGAAGGTGTTCCTGTTCGCTCTCTCAAATGCTCAGCATCTTCATAGAAGCGCCGACGGGGAAGCACGAACTCAGGCACACCCCTCCCCTAGTACGTGGTACAAAGAATAGTGCACCACGCACCTGCTGAGCACTTGAATGGTAGACGACGCCTCTTCGCTCGACGGCCGATTTTGGGGGAAAAACGGCGAAAATTTTAGGGAAACTGAGACTATTGCTGTGAGCCGGAAAAACTTGGAAAGTTGATCAGTAGGATGGCAAAGGAGTCGTACCGGAGGGGGAAGTTCTCAGGGTGAGGGGATGACATACTGACACCGCCTTATCATCCATCACAATGCTGTACCCCGCGAGCGGAAAGCCGCGCGCCTCCAAACCTTAAATGCCACACCACCTGAGCGAATTGCTTACCATTTGGGCACGTTTTTGTTCAGCAGAAAATTAACTGGATTTTCAGGTACCTCCAGAAGGCATGATTCTCTCTACAGTTCTCGTCATCAGTTTTCATCCCGTATGTTTGCTATTGAAAGGTTGAAAACGCAAAGCTGGCAAAACAGATGAACACGGCATTCACGTATTGAACTCTGAAATCCTAATAAAAACACTCAATCCCACTTGATGTGAGAGCTAAATAAGTACCCTGCTATCATGAAATGTCCCTCTGACTTTTGGGAAGAATGACCCCTGCTGGAGGAGGAGGGAAGAAAACGTAGAGTCGACATCGAGGCGCGGGCGAAAAGCGAAAGTTAGATTAGATACGGATTCGGCTATGCGTTACATTCGCGACCAGTACCCAATCCGCATACCGAGTGTGGTTGCCCTGATGGTTCAATTCAACTATTATAGTGGGTAATATGTTTGGTGAGGCGAGATGGTGCACTGCAAGTGCTGGGCGTCACCATTTGGCGTGGTCGGTTCGAATCCCGGGCGTCGTAGCTCCGCGCACAGGCCAACCGAAGCCTTCTACCCTCCGGGGACGGTGAATTGGTACCAGATTCGTCTGGGAGGATAAAACACTGACTTGTACATCGGCTGGCCACCGCAAGTCATTGTATAGGCCACATCGCATTCAATAACCCACTACGATTCTGAATGGAAGTAGAATGCGTGCCGCATCCCAAAGGGATTGAACGGCGAAGTTTTATACCTGATATCGCTTTTATTCACTATGGCATCATCCCATTCACTGCATTATGCCACAATGTGTGTTTGGAATCGAAGAATAACTCACTGCTGATGTACCACCATTTGTTATACTCCCCCGTTACCCTCATCTAACTTCATCTGCCAAACCATTGCCTCAGTTTCCCTGTTTACTCTCCATTTCGTTTCGCATTCGCGCGTGCCGATCCACAAGAGGATTGACAACGGCGCAAGATTCAACTATTATTCCTTTAATACGCTTTGGTTTCGCGAGGGATGCCACACAGCGCATGTGCTGAACAACACCTAAACTTCTTTTATTACGACCCTTTAAGGAGCTTCTGAATACCTTGCAACAAAAACTAACTGTAATGAAGCTGGAATGCTTGCTTTGTTTACAGAATTCATTATAATGAAGCGTTCGCTGACATTTTTAGCTCTTCATTACCAAAGCGGACAAAATGTTTAACGTCAGGTGTATGTACAAAGAATCTTCACAATCTATCACCTCTAAACTCTACGTCAGGTCCGTTCTTCATCTACTTATTATTGGAAACAACCCATTCTTTTCACTATGATCGATGCATTTCTTTTTCAGCATGTTACCATCCGAACAATTACCCACCGGCTCGATCTCTCCGACGTGTTCCTATACCATTAGGAGGGATTCCCTAGATGGTGAAATCCTTGCATACGCCAAAGTTGGTGATCAAGTGGTACACAGATGGAATTGCGATACAGGTATGCTGAGGAGCAACAAAGCTACAATGCTATATATTTTGAAAATGATAAAAACATTTCATAACATTGCGTCGGCCCATAAGTCAATGGCGTTTTTTTCTCACTTGAAATATCACGCTAAAGAAGAATAGTTTTGCCAGTGGGTTTTAACTGTTTGCAGAGAATTCCTTGCCCTATACGGTACTCCTCTTAGTATTCTTGAATTTTCTGTTTTCACTAATAGCTGAGGGCTCAAAGAGGAGCGTCAGGTCGGCAAAGTTCAGTATTGTCGACAGCCTCTCTTCTTAACTTCTTCGAAAAGCTAAAACTACAGAGGCTTAGTTGCTATGCATATGGCCAGGAAGCCATGTATCTTATTGCTAGGGATGCTTAAAATGGTTCAAGTTATTCGAAGATTCCAATTCGACCTCACAGACAAGCATCGGACCTAATGTCCCTATTGAGTCCAACTGAGAGCTTACTGAATTACCTTATTCAAGAGATTCATACCAAAGAATGAGGAATCGTTAGAGGTTATGGAATGCTTCCTTATCATAATCAAGCATCACCCTCAGTTGATGTTAGACGTTCAAAAGTTAGTGGGTAAGGTTCTGCAGGCAGTCGCTCCTCAAGAGGGCCCCCCATGCAATGCCCATTTCTCAATTCCAACTCCTAATCGCTTG
>MU915370.1:9498-25799 GCA_036418165.1 Cooperia oncophora
TTCTCCAGAAAAAACTAAGTAGGGACGGCAGCTTAATGTTGAATTTTAGCGTCAGTTGTTTTGATCATTTCCACAAAAAAATGGCGGATTTCCGAGAAGCCAACTGCCTATGGCTATCTTTAGTTTGAGAATTGTTTACGCTTTCCTGAACACTCGTCATCAAGCGATAAACAAAAGAGACGTATCAGTTTTTCCTTTTATACGTCACTAAGAAACCATAAATGAGACCTCGTTCAAGCTAAATATGGAAAAGAAACCTCATGTTTGAAATTCGAAACTGCAGTTATTTATTATTTCCTGTGATTGACTTACTGATGAGCAAAGAGAAGGGACTTCCCTACTGCCAAGTTTCTCTCAAAGGGCGCGTGCGAAACGGAAACTGAAAGGCAAATGACACAAGAAATCTCCAAAACGTGTACGAATAACACGCCCAGCAAAACAGAACTTGGCGCCCCTTAGCAAGCGCTGCGTGGTGCCTTTCTCAATAAAGGTACCCCTATAGCGCCCTATCGTGCTGCAACATATCGACCCGTACGCCAACCGCGCCAGCCCACCCACAAATGTCCGACCGATGCTGATCGTATCGCTTCATCTTGCGAAGGACAGTATGAAGCGAAGGGATTGATATGAAGCGGCTGCGGTGCTGCATGGATATATGAGTACATACATGCAGCCGTATCTACCGTAGCGGTTATTGGCACGATGCCAACGGGAAACTCGTCCGAAATTGCTTTCTTAGTTGTGTGAAACAGAAGGCTTTTTGCAGGTTTTCGACGTTTCACTTCGCCTTTTTGCATTTTCCCCAATATGTAGCAGCCCTGCTACCATCTTACCTTAGACCGAGAGCCAAATTATTGTGTCTTATGCTTTACGGTCTCTTTGAACCCTACCCCCCCCCTCCTGGAAACTTCATTGAATACTCTTTCACTCATTAGTCGTTAATTGTAGGAAAGCGTTGAAAATGACAACGGATGATGACAACCTAAAAGTCCTTCAAGGATAGATTTCCCGATTACGGCCGCTGCGGTTCCCATAGGCTGAAGGGGCACCGCCTGTGGAAGATAACCCGCCCATGCAGGTACGCTGGCAGTCCCAACCCACAAACAACTGTGTAATGCGTTGCATACATGCTATGTAAGACCGACTTCTGTCGTCTCGCTCATCTTCCACTTTCGTCCTCTCAAACTTCGCCTCTAGTCTCTTGCCCGCGCAGCAGTACATCACTTGATTGAATACTCGTTCAATCCTGAGGCCTTATTTAGGGCGTCTCCGATGGTCTTATCCACCTTTTCTTCACTGCTGTGTCAACGAGCACCTAGCAATTCATATTTGGACCACGAGTCTTACAAATTGTGATCGCGGAATGTGTTTCAACCTCAATAAATCCATCAACAAGAGCGGTCCCCATTTTAGCATAGACTTTGAGGAAAGAGGAGGATCATTGCGAATGCGACCCTCCAGGCGAAAATGCAAAAACGAGAGAGGAAATTACAGGCGACTTAGCCGAATCAAGTTCCCGACGGGTTTCCGTCATGCTTCTTTCTACCCTATAGAAGCCCCTAGATTAAAGGCCAGTGGAGAAAAACGAAGTGATGATTGGGTAATTACTGTAGAACTTGTCCATACGGAAATTAAGCGACAGAAAAATAGTTGTAGGAGTAGATTAATGATTAGCAACGTTACAGCCATTTGGGTTCGTTAACTTAGAGTTGAATATTACGTCATTCCAATCGAAAAATGGGATGTCGTAGCAAAAAAAATTATTTGGGGAAAACATCCCTTGTAAGGAGAAGCAAAGTTTTTTTCTATTTTCCTTTTTATTTCGGCTCTTCTTCGTAAGATCACTTAAGACCGTTGGAAACCAGCGAAGTAAAGGGGGGGGGGAGGAATCGTTTTTGTCGCTGCCGACGAGAGAGAGAGAGAGAGAGAAGAGAGAGTGAGAGAGAGAGAGAGAGAGAGAGAGGGTCGTCCTTGCCCTTGAGAAGAGTGTTTTTGCGTTTTTGGTTGACTCTCTCGGGTTTTCCTGCTCTGAGTGCGCTAGAAACCTCCTCGCTCGATGGCATTTTTCTTTTTTTTTGAGAAAAGTGGAGGAATTTCGGAAACGAAAAACCGAACAAGTATTAGGGAAATTCAGAAAATGGTAGGTAAAATAAAGGTGGAAGTTCGTACCAAGGGGAGAAATTTTGAACGGGGTCGTATTTTGCTAAAAGTTCCCCCAACGGCAGCACATGCCCTGATTCTCATCAAGCAGAGAGGCAAGCAGAGAGGAAATTCGCCCCTCGGCTAGCTATCGAATGCCAATTTAGAACTGCCCTTATGACGCCATTAATTCTGAAGGGCATCTTATATCTAATTAGCTGACTATTCATTCAGTTGAGTCCCTATTCATCTAAAGTGCTGCACATTTCATTACCAATCAGATATAGTGTCAGGAGTAGCCGAGTGGTAAGACTGTAGGCCCATGTCTGCACCCCGAAGAGCCGCGAGTTCAATTGCTGCCGGGGCAAAAACCATGCTTCGCAAGAATTGCGGCAATGGGGTCGATGGTAGCAACAGGGTCCGGGTGGTAGGCCCGCTGAGGGAGAGCCCACAACGAAAAGAGTAAATAATAATAAAAATGGGGGCAGGCAGTACGCTTCGGGAGGGGCTTTTTACACTTTCGCTAGTTCTTTCCCCGCTTTGGTTACACAATGTACATGTCTTCACGAGGGTGGTGTACAGGATTCTATGCTCCGACTTCCAGCCCGGCTTAGCCGTTTTCCCCTCTCTAATAATTTTCACTAGTATTTTCCTAATTTTAAAGGATAAGTTGTCGCTATTGCTTATTGATCATAACACTATAAATAATTACACAACAGTTAACAAAACAATAAAATAGTAACGTGTAGGTGATGAACAAACCCAATACTAATTTGCTTTTATTAAATTTGTTGAATTAATAACTAATAGTAACAATACATAATGTTTCAATTTAATTCAATATTCAAATTTGATTTCACCTTAATTTACAGTCGTCATCCGCCACCAAGCTGATTAGGCGGCCAAAGGGTCGCCGACGCGGTCTGCGCTGTCACAACCTCGGCGATCAACTGTTTCCAGCCCAGTTTAACCATTTCCCCCCTAAATTTCACTGTATTTTCTATTTTTTAAAGTAAGTTGTGTTATTGCCTTTATGCAGTATATTAGGACCAGACTATTTTGTTTTCCTTTGTAAGAGCGTTGATTTGTTGCGGAATTTTTTGTTATTTGTGGTAAGTGTTTGTCTAATTTGTTTTAATGGTTTCGCAAAAATTAGAAAAATCTCAACTACAATTTACCTTTGTGAAGACAAGGAACAACTATTCTGGAGAAAAGTAGCCAAAAAACGTGAAATTAGGGAGAAAATGGCCAAACCAGGCTGCAAACAACTGATCGCCGCGGTCGCGACTCTTTGGCCACCTAATCAAGTGGCCGAGACGATTGTGGCGTTTCACATGCGGCCTTAGATCAAAAAATGTTACGCGCAGAGAGAAATCAATCAGCGAGGCACGCGATAGTAGATCTGGGATTCACGCCCCCCCCCCCCACCGCCGCTCCATCTCACCCTTCCGACGGTAGCAGTGCCGCTTGGCCATCACTCCAATCCGTCAGCTACGAAATCACTATAAATATTCATGCATGTATAGTGCTCATCATTGCGGACTGTCGCGGTCGGCGTGAGCAGCGCGGTTCGAGTCTGCGTTCGACTCCCTTGCTCTACCAATGGCGACTCGGGTAAAGATCGATTTAGGAAGGAAACCACCAATGATGGAAACGCCGCCGGTGAGGATCGCTGATTGCGACCGACAGATTGCGGTGATATTAAAGGCACAGTCCGCGATAAAATAAGGCTATGACCTCTCAAATGTGTCGCGGGACTGATCCGGAAGACGATTTTTGAGTATCGCTGGCGCCATCTGTTCAAAATGTGAAAAACGGTCAAGAAACGCCCGTCTAGAAGCTGACTAATTAGGCCCATGGACACCCCTTAGGCCCATGCCGACCCTCACCGGCTGCTAGCTACTAGCTAGTAGCCACTATGTTATCTTTCTCTATAACATTTCAGACTGCTTTTTCTGCTGCTTTCTCCGCTAATCAGATTACTTAGGCCACTTTTTTCTGGCCTATTGTGAGTTCCGTTTTAATTTTGCGGTCGGCGAACTGTGCTTTAGTGTAATTGCAGCAATAACAATCAGATAGCCGCATGTTGGCATTTTTTGAATGAGCACTTTTCTCTGTGTCAGCAGTTTGACGACAGGGGGGGGGGGACATTTATACTATCATTGCTTCCCTGGTTCCGGTTTACAATTCTCACTCTGGCGAAACCTGTGAACTCTTGTGAAGCTGGAGCAAGGTCGACAAGCCATCATGGTAAAACCTGTCAACTCGAGAAGAGGCTGTCTAGATAGGTCGACACGTCGATGGGAAGTAGCAAAAGTGCAAAATGCCCCCCCCCGTCGCCGAAACTGCGCCCTTTTTCTCCAGCAGAACCATACTGGGCGTCGATGAATCCCTCATCAACATTCCCAGGTGTGAGGGCAAACGCGCATACATTGAGATCCCAACAAGGGGGATTCATGTGTCGCTGGAGGGAGGGTCGCAGCTGCTTCCAAGACAGCATTTTTTCTAGTAAGTGCAGGACCTTCTGAGGAAAAACTCCAGAAATGGTAGGAGAATGGGAAACGGTAGGTAGAAGTGGGAGAGGTCGTGCCAGAAGAGGAAAGTTTAAGGTGGGGGGGGGGGGGTCGTATTTTGCAAAAGTTGTCCCCCAAGGGGAGAACAGTGCCCTGAGGCACCGAGCATTATCTATTTTCGCTAGTGCACCGAGCGCTGACTATTTTCACCAGTGACATCACCTTCAGTCGTTTTCAAGCGACTTCAAATGAGGCGCGCTTAATCACATCGACTTTTCTGCAGAATTCAGAAAACGAACGGAAACTGCAGACTGAACGATGCAACTGCCATCGTGAATATTCATCCGCATTTACAAGTAATTCCATTTTTTTCTCGGTAATGGCCCTCAGAATAATAAGGAATAGCTCAACAATTTCCAGGTTAGCCTGGAAAACTTAACTCTCTGATAAGGCTGGGCATAAGTGGAGGATGAGGACTTCCTTAATTACCGTACTTAGCTGGAAACTCAAATTGGCCGAGTAGAAATAAGGAAATACTGAGAGAGACAGAGAAGGGAGTCTTCCAATAGGGTGGGTCATTTTGGTGTAGGCAGGATAGTCGCAAGTTGGGGATCTAGCGAGGGGGGGGGTCGTATTTGTTTGCTGAAGGGAGTGGGCCGTAGTTTGCAAATATCCCATACAGCATTCACCATCATGGCAAACGCTTCCTTTGGTCATAAACACTCAGAGAAAGTGGTGCCCACTCAGCTTTGAAAGGAATATCCTTTGCTGTCTTTATCCCAGAGCTCATTGCTCCTCCCTACCATCGGCTTAGACAGCTCCTCATCCCCCACCATCCTGTGGCTTAGACAGAACTTCTCCTCCCTGGTTTGAAATAGTTTTAAGAAAAAAATGAAAAGAAGCTAGATCCGCACAAGCTATTTCACCAACACGACTCACTTCACTGGATTATCACCACGAAGAAGAAGAGAGGAATGTCTATTCAAAGGGGCGAAGGGGGTCATGGACAAGTCAATGCTTTTGTCCTCCTAGAAAAGCCTAGAAGCGACCCCTGTGGGATGCAAGACCTGATTGGCGCAATAGAGACCCCAGCCGGGATCTGATCCCTGGACCTCACGTGTGTTAGACGTCGCAACTTGAGCTACACCACTTCCTAGAACAATCACGCAAAACGTTCAATAAGGATAAAGTAAAGTCTTCGCCGTTGATCAATCCCTTTGTGGGATGCGGCACGCATTCTACTTCCATTCAGAATCGTAGTGGCTTATTGAATGCGATGTGGCCTATACAATGACTTGGGGCCAGCCGATGTACAAGTCAGTGTTCTTATCCTCCCAGACGAATCTGGTACCAATTTACCGTCCCCGGAGGGTAGAAGGCTTGGTTGGCCTGGGCGGGTGTCGACCCGGATTCAAACCAGGCGCCCGCGAGTGGTAAGCGCGCCACTTGTCACTACACCACCTCCGCGCTTCGTTCATAGAATGAAAAAAATTGCATTCTGTTGGTTGAGCAAAGTAAAACGACTAAGAAGAGCTCTCGTTAACAAACTGGGGACTATTCAACTATTACTACCCCACTCTTCCAAAAAAAACAGGCCAGTTTTTAAGCGACTTTTTTGTAAGGAGGCAGATTTGCCTGAAAACTTGGTCGGTTCTGAGGGTAGTTCGACCTCCTGAACACGAATATCACATTGCTTAACCTGGAAATCCCTGGAGCTCGCGCCACAGGCGCCGGCGCCAAAGTACCCTAGATCACCAAATCCGCTGAAAACTTGTCCCCAGGGGTAGTTTGACCTCCTGAACACGAATATCACATCCGCTTGGCCCGAAAGAGCCTGGCACTCGCGCCACAGGCACCAGCGCCAAGATACCCTAGGTCACCAAATCCGCTGAAAACTTGTATACGGAGGTTATTTGACATCTTGATTACAAATATCACATTCATTTTTGGCGCTGGCGCTGATGGAAGACACTACGATCATCTGCGCTCTGCTAAGGCTGAGCCTGGCCTAAAGGGAATCACTCCTTCTCCCAGGCTCAGCCTTAGAAGAGCGCTAAATGGCGCTGGTGTCGAAAAATAAATGTCATATTCGTGATCAGGGCATCAAACAACCCTATTATGCAGGTTTTTATCGATTTTGATGAAAAATGGTGTGGCGTCCAAATCAACGCTAATGGCGCCAAATTGCGCCAGGGCTAAAAACTAATACGGTAGTAGTGATCAGGACATCAAGTAATCCTACTATGCAAATTTACACCGAATTTGGTGCAAAAAGCGACCGCGCCAGGTTGGAGTTCAGTGGCGCCAAATGGCGCCAACGTCAAAAACGAATGTCATGCTCGTAATCAGGATATCGAATTACCCTTATAGACAGAGTTTCACGAAAAATATTGAGTTTTAGGGTAGGGATGGTTCACTGGTGCTTACTACTCATAAGCCACTATGGTATGAAACAATTATTTTACCAAATTCGCGATACTGTAGAGTGCGATGTGATCTACAAAATTAGCGATTTGGCCATTAAGGGCTAAAGAGAACTCAACTTACATGTATTTTTGTACCATTGATCTCTTTATTAGTGCCGGTAGTCATTTCAACGATCGCCACACTCAAATTTGCACGCATCGCATAGATGTTGGCGAAACCGAGTAATGCCAATGCGGCGACGAAATGACGTCGCGCTAAACGCCATTTTGGTGGCCCAAGATCTGAAAATAAAGCCAGATTAACTACGTGACTATCCGCTCCAGTCGTAATTCCCCCCTATATTAGTCCGCTAGATTTATGGACGTTTTCGCCGCCTAACTGCTTCATGACTACTTCATGATTGTCGCATGATTAATTGCCTTGACGCGGCTTTTCCGCTGTCAACTCGCCCAAAACAACTATTACCGCATAGAATATAGTGACAATTGGTGAATTTTCGTAAACTACAGCTATAGCTAAAGTAAACATTGTGTAATAGACAGTCCTTACTTACCTAGCACCTCATTTTCATCAGTTTTTAATCGTTGATACATGAAATGTGACACGAACCGGGCAGCATAGGTGGTATATGAGACCGCTGCGCGACCGTTGCGCGTGACATGGTTCGCACGATCGGCGATCGTTCGGACCAGATCGTAACGGCTCGTCTGTCCCTTCTAGTCCATTTCTCGCCGTCTACAGCCCGCTATAGGATTACTTGCTCTCTATTGCATTGGAGAGTCTCCATATATTATCGTGGTTGCTCTTAATTAGTCTCCCTTAATGAAAGGACAACAGCAGATTTGATGGGATTGGCACGCACATGCATGCACGATTTGTCTACAGATGCGTCGAGCTCATTAGATATGAAAAAGAAGAAACGGCCTGGCATTTCCGATATTTGGCGCCAGTCTCACATACCGAGCTGTCAAGTAAAGTCTTATAAAGACTCAGAGGTGGGTAAACCGCTTTGCGTGTGGGTGAACCTGCCAAGAGGACTTCGAGATTTGCATTCCGAAGCACACCATCTTTGAGGTTCCCCAGCACAAGGAGAAGGGAAGGGTCGTATTTCAATTTCAATGTTTTCAGTGTTGATTTAGGGTTTTACGTTGGGGAATCCCCAGCGAGGGGTGGGGTCCTACTTGGTCGCTGAAGGGAGTGGGTCATATTTCGCCGGAGAAAATTTTTTTTGATAGTTGATTGTTTCTTTTTCACAGGCGCTGTTCACATCGTTGAGAGATCCCAGGAGGGGGTGGTCGTATTTGCTCATCGCTGGGAGGAGTCGTATTTGCCCGGGTATGGGAGAAAGGGGTCGTATTTGCCCGTCTGGGAGAAGAGAGGAGGGAGTTTTGGGTCGTAGTTGCTTTTGAGAGAAATTTGCCGCATTGTGGAATTTTAATCGCTTGTTGACATATCCGCGGTCCTTTGGCGATGACTTTTTCCCCTCACCAACCCTCGACGACGGAATTCTGTGGGGAAATGAGGAAGGGGTGGTACCAGAGAACGAAATTGGGGGGGGGGGTCGTTTCGCACTTCCTCTAAAATTGTGTAAAGCGGCAAAATTGTACAATTGAGCCGCTCTGATTACAGCAATTTGAGTTTTTCACAAACTGATCTGTACATGCTTCACGGAGTACCATTCGGTTCCCCCACCAAGACGTACAGCGCTGTAAAAACTCTCATACTCGGACGCTTCTTCGCACCTTCCGTATTGAAGGGCTTTCCGCATTTGATCAAAATGATTTGAAAATGAAACTCTCAAGTTTTGTAGTTTTCAAAGATTCTCACGGCACCGGCACTTTGGCAGGACAGTTGCGAACTTTTACTTGATAAGCCCATTTTAACAGTCGTCGAGTGTTAGTCGTGTAGTAAATGGTAATCAGTTCTCTAGTGGAAAAGGGATAAACGACCCTCACAGAACTCTTACTGAGTATCTTTCAGGGAGCAGCAGATTGTACAAGTCGCCTCATGAGAGCAGCGAGAGCTATGGGCTTTACATTTCAGTTCTGGCTTGGTTACTTGGTCGATTCCTGATTGAAGGAAGTGTTCAATATTGCCAGTAGTGCCTTATTAGGAGCCTGTGCTGCTCATCTGGTCAACCTTCTCATCAGGGCACATCATTGGGAATTTAAGTCGAGACGTTACGACCCCCGCCCCCCCCCCATTTTCCCTTTTTTTGGGGGTTTGGTACGACACTCCCCCCTGGCCCTCTGTCTACTCCTTCATATCGAATCGTAAGCCGTCGAGGGGGGTTGGGCGCGCGCACGTCGTTTACCAGCCCCCCCCCCAAAAATAAAAGGAGGGAGGGGTTATAGTACGCATGTACACAGGTGAAATAACGATAATGCTTCAACCACCGACTAACCACTATCCTTCGAAAAGGCCACAAGAGTAAATGACCCCTGTCGCGATGCAAAGCAGAGCAATCAAATATCAGAATAAATTTTTCTCAGACCCGCAAAAGGACCCCTTCCTCACATCCTGAACGGCCACTACGACCCTCCTGTTGGGGAATCCCCAACAACGATGATTGCCCTGCCCCTTCTCCATATTCTTAAATTACTGAGAATTGTCGCCAGTTTACGCTTCCATCCCTTTTAATGAGTGATTCTGGGCTCTGATAGCGCGACTCTGAGGCTGTTTGATTAGCAAGTGGGTATCGAAAAAGGACCACCATGCTGTTCACTTTGCAGGACTAGAGCTTTGCACTCCTGCTAATATCCTACAGTTAGCATAGATGATATACCGAGAATGATTTGTATGCATTACTTGTGCATTTTACATTTGAAACACCATATCGGTCCTAATCGTCTTGACTTGCAATCATAGACTTTACGGAGGCCAACGGTCACGTTAAGACGACAAAGCCGCATACTTACTACAGGCCGTCGTACATTGAAGCGATAAATTCCAGCAGGGGGCCGTATTCAGTCCTAAGGGGAGAGGAGTCGTATTTGGCCAAAGGGAAATTTTTTGTTTCGATAGTTGATTTTTCGTGTCTCACGTTTGCTTGCACATCTTTGGGAGATTCCAGTGGGGAGAGGGAGGAAGAGTCGTATTCGCCTTTGGAAGGAAAAGTTTGCAGCGGAAAAAACTTTTTTTTGGGTAACCTTTTTGGGTTCCCATTCCTCCCACCTCCCTTCCCTAGTTGAATGAACCTACACTTACAAACTACTATTTTCAATAGTATAGTGAATTGATATAGTAGGAGGTCGATAATTGTACCCCCCTGCCGCTCAATGGGCAATTATTCCATGGAGCACGCTGGGGAAATTTCGGAAATGTCAAGATTAGCAAGCGGAAGGCGGACAAGTGGTAGTTAGGATGGGAAGCGTCAGAGCGTCGTACAGAGGAGGAACTGAGGGGAATTTTGTCAGAGGAGGAGTCGGGGATTGGAGGAAGGGGGTACGTATTTAAAATTTCCCCAGTGGAGACGTGCCTCGATTAACACTACTGGGCTAAATCGAACACAAACTAAAAGAATTATAATGGTGCGGTATTTTTGCGAGCTACAGCGCACCCTGTTTTTTCCCATGGACCCTTAATCCCTCCACTTCCTCTTTCATTCCTCATGTTTTAAAGAAGTGAAAAGGCATCGATATTCGCAAACTGTGGTTACTAACTCCAATTACAGCTTTGGTTTACTAAATCATAGTCAGTACTGTATTGTAAATCGTCAAGGAGGGGAAAATTAATTTAAATAATGGTTTCGCCGAAGACAAGAAGGATTGGTGTATTGGATGTTCTGAGGGCAATGATTCATGTAGACTTGAAACTGGTCTCCTACTGATATAAGAGAGATGGTGGAATCGATAGATTAAAAGACGGTTTTTTATCGATTTCCTCGGCACTGGAAACCTGCCATTCCATAGTGTATGATGATTCTTTTTTTCTTTTCAATGAATGGGAGAACGGAGTATAAGAGGTAAATAAAAACTGGACTCAGTCAAAGTAGACGGTGCATATAAGCGCGCATTGGAGAGGAGGTGATTTTGCGCTCGAATTGCCGTTTCCAACTGCGCTGGCACAAATAAACTTATAAAGAAGTGTTTTTGTTCAATATATAATCGATTTCGCTGCGGACGCTGGGGCTCACGTTTTTCCGCCGATTTTTAGCGCTTGCTATCTTCAACAACTGGTGGAGAAAGGCAAGCGCCGCGCCAAACCCTGCCCCCTGACACGCCCTAGCGCCTGCACCGAAACGGCTTGTAAATGATCCCTGATCGAAACAACAATGAAAAACGATGCGAAAGTAAGCGATCACTATTGATCACTAACCTAAAAACTCGTGGCAAGTTCATCAAGTAGGTTTTTTTAAAGTTCTGTAAAACTCTGATGTAATGCGCCATAACCTCCTTGCGAACCTGAGGAAACTGCTTTCTGAGCTGCGTTTAGGTCCTCCACCCTCTTGTCCTTTCGGCCTATAGAGCTTCAAGCCAAAATTCCCTCATCCCGCTTGAAACGCACTACGGTTCTACTTCGCAACGATCTTTAGCACTTAATGCCGTCCGTTTCAATAAAAAAATATGTTCACGAGAAAATTGAGAGTGGAACGAACATTTCGTAGCTTCACGGAACTTAGGCGACAGCCTTGAGTAGGGCTGTTACGTACAATCTTTACAGAGTAGCCCGATATAGTGGCCTAAAATATTTTCTGGATCCCGGCGGCACAGTATTGTTACCCTGACGAATTGTGACGCCTTCCTGTTTTTGTATAAAAATTTGTCAAATGGCTGTTGGACTATCCATGGGGATCTTTTTACTAAGTAATTGCGGCAAGTATGACTATTCATCAAGCGTGTTCTTTTCATAGTATTAATCGAGTTATTGCGAACACTGACCACCATAAAGCTGTATTTCATGGTCCACGTAGACGTCACTGGGGAATCACATAGCAGGTGGTCGTATTCGGGTCGCAAGCGGGGAAGGACTCGGCTCGCTTCTGGTTTTGACGTCCCGAAAAAAAATTTTTCGAATTAGGTTTTTCTCGTTTCATTTGCAGCGCTGGGGTAAGTTTTTCCCATTTGTTGAATTTTGCGGCTTTTCCCAATCCCGTACATACGTTCCCTACTTATGTTGCCGGCCTCGCCACCTAAAGACTGGTTAATTTGTACAACTTACTATTTTCGTAGATGAAACTTTATGTAGATGTTTCATGGCGCCCTGGCACATCACCGCGCCGATTGCTGACTCGACAGAGACTTCTGGGGAAAATCAGCGATATTTTTTGGCTGCCAAGTCTTCAAGAAGAAACTAGAAATAAGTGGTTGGAAGTCGCGGGAAATGTAAGAAAAAGTGGTAAGTAGGACAAGGGAAGATAGCGATAGTATAATAAATTATCAGACGGATGAAACTTAGGGAGAGGATGTCGATACTTAACACTACCGAAATTTTTCCTCCGACGGCCAGAACATGGAGGAGGGGATTTCCGTGATACAGAACGCGAGATCGATCTATTTCCGTTCAACACATATTTTGAATTCCATTGTTAATTTAGTTCTTATGTCATTTTTGACAACACATATAAAAGTCCATCGAAAGTGACAAAATCATTGCCAAATAACATGTTTCACTTTCTCCCTCTGCCTATTCTATAATTCTAACAACGCATCGTCTTTTCACCTCGAGTATAAGACTCACTCTCCGTAACCCTCGTCGGACCTTTATCCCTAAGAGCCCTGAAAGACTTCAAATATCCCTTACACGCAGCGATTTGAATCGCGCTTTCACATGGACCGAAAGCTGCTTGCAGATAAATTATCCGTGGTTTACCCTCTACTTAAAATGAAAATCGATCTTAAAACTGCCCTCAGGCAGTTTGAATTTCTTCGAAATCACTCCGTACACACACCATTCCCGTCAAGGGAGATCAGAAGGAACGAACGCATAGCGCGGCATGCATTAACGCCTTTATTCGAGTGAATAATATGCACTTGAATTGGACACGTCGCGGGGAGAGAGGGAGCAATTTATACGTGCTCTCTGAGAAATGACGTCACCCTTTTTTTCAAGTCAGTCGGGATAATATTTATAGTACAGGTACCCACGATGAAGGAATAATGGGTTCCTGGAACCTATGTCGTGCCATTTTCCGAATTCGTTTGCTTTGTAATTCTATGAGGCTATCAGAAAAAACACAACAACATGTCGTCTCATTATTTCCACGAAAATTCTAGGCATGACCAAAAAAGGTAGTGGCTAAAGGGAGAAATGATAAGAAAATAAGAGGAATGAAAGGAAATGGTGAAGCATATCTCAACTAGTAATTGATTGGCAATTAACTTGGGAAGAAGTACTTTGCTTGCCTTTATATGACGATTTGACAAAGAAGAGAATTTGATTCAAACTTATTAGTAATTTGTTGAGCATTTGTTGCGAATTCTGTTGAGAAATCAGCGCTACAGCGAGTTGCTCTGGATTCATCTGATGGTGATGGCCACGTCTAATGTATGTGCGTACAGAATACGCTACGCTACCGTATTGTCCAACTTTGAGCTTGACATCGTGCCAAAGCACTACTCACCGGCTTCGTCAACGGTGGTACCGTATGATTGTGATCGTGATAAGGACATTTGGTCACGATGATGACGACGAAGACGATGCTGCTACAGATGATGATGAAGAAGAAGACGACGACAACGGCAACGACGTTGATGGCCCTAATGCATGATGTCGACTACGACGTCGCGTGCGGCTCTTAGGGCGGGCACATCGATCCTCATGCTTACGGCGCCACCACACTCACAGCACGGCAATTATCTGAGCACTTCAAACAAATACGTCTAGCCAAGGTGTTAGATTTTGTCAAATGACGTCATTGATGACCGATTAGGCGGCAAAGTTCCGGGTAAGGCGCCTGCTGTGACATCATTTTTCGGCCTCCACTTCTCTCTGCTCGGCCCGTCAACAACTTCCATGAACGCCGGAATGAACACGGAAATGCCCATAAAGGCCATGCCGCACCCATCTCGGAATTAGGCGCAGATTATCAAAACACATAATACGAAAAAACTCTAGTACAACGATGTAGTGTGAACTAACATTGAGCTGTGGTGATCAGGGCACGTCCTATGTTAGGGAATCCTCAGCGGGGGTCGTATTTGGTTCCTTGATGGAGGGGGTCGCACCTGGTCTGAGAATTTTTTTATGGGAGAATTTTTTATAGCTGATTTTTCCTATTTCATTTCTCCAAGGGGGGGGGGAGGGAGGTTAGAAGAAGTATTCTATTTGCTTGTCGTTGGTAGAGAGGGATCGTATCTGGCTTTCTTGCCTTTACGAGGAATATGTCGCGTTGCTTATCCCGGTTGTCGACTTTTCGCAGTTTTAACCGTTTGACTGAGGCTATATACCCCTCCCCCCGCTCGACAGAAGAATTTCGGGGGAGAACCTAGAAGATTTTCGGGAAATTTAGGACATTTCGTAGGGAGCTTGGAAAAGTTAGCAAGATAGCAGGTGGGATGCGGAAGAGGGGTCGTATATTAGACGACGGGATCCGGGGGTGGTTTTCCCAAAAACTTTCCCACCGCGCCACGGCCAAACAAACTTATACCCCTGGCATCCGTCGATTTCTTATGCGTTTCCCGTTGAGCTACTTATATAAGGAAGCGGAAGGATGCTTGGTCAGCATCTTATGCGCCCCGGGAGGCTATATGAAGCGCCTCTCACGAAATTAGTAGCGCCCTGAGACAGTGGTTGCTTCCAAGAAGTGATGTAGGAGACGAGGCAAGGAGATCATGAGATTGAACCATTATCGGTGAGTGACGATGTGACAGCAAATGATAAGATATTAATTAATTTATTTGTTTGCTTA
This sequence comes from Cooperia oncophora, assembly GCA_036418165.1. Classification (NCBI taxonomy): domain Eukaryota; kingdom Metazoa; phylum Nematoda; class Chromadorea; order Rhabditida; family Trichostrongylidae; genus Cooperia; species Cooperia oncophora. The sequence goes on from MU915370.1 coordinate 24,427, forward strand.
TTTATTTATTTATTTATTTATCATGCACGCACGGGTGCGCTGCAATATGAGCGAAACTGAGTTGTACAAAACAAAGCAATAAAAATGAAAAGCCAATTGAGAACAGCAACAAATTTCGGTTCCAAATACACACAAGCCGGGAATCCTCCAGACCCTAAACTTTTGAAGATCCTGAATGCCTACCATAGTCAGCATGTCGACTTCCTTAAGAGTCCTCCAGGAAACTAAGGTAGTTGGCGCCTTCTGCAGCTCCGATGGCAGCGACTGAAGCCATCTTGCTCCACGGAAAAAAAGTGAATCAAACCCTCTGAATCGCGGGGTCCTGCAACCCTAGGACATATTAGACAGCAAAGAATTGCTGCTCCTGCTTGGTCTGAAAATTGATACTTACTGGACGACAATCTTAACAATCTTTTCAGCAACTTAAAGCAGAACAAAATATCATTAAACACTCGTCTTTATAATAATGACTTAAGGTTGAAGAGCTTTAAGCGCTCCTTATAGCTGGGTAAACTACGCGGGTATGTCGGGTTGGGATGACATCGGTACATTAAAATTCTAGTGAAAGTTTGCTGGACCTTCTCAACTTTTGCCTGAAATTTTTTGGAATGAGGGCTCCATATCTGCGAGCCATACTCAAGTATGGGGACCACGTATGCTTTATAGAGCTTCAATAGAACCGATGGATCATTCAGTCGAATGTTTCTGAATATTGCGAAGAGAGCTGCAAAAGCCTTCCTGACAACAGCATTAATATGATGTGAAAAATCCAGATCAGAATTTATGACGAATCCAAGGTCCCTGAGGGAAATGCCGTTGACGGTGTATGGTGCAAGCCTGGCTTCTCCCAAATGAAGAACACATGTTTTCGTAAAATTTATAGGTATTCCCCAAGCGGTAGCCCATTCCATCATGTTGCATACAGATTGGGTCAACGCTTGGTGCACGCATTCATAATTTTCATTGTCATAAACACCGTATATTTTGATGTCGTCAGCATACATCTTGGTTTTTACAAGTGGGTGGGTATTGAGGTACGCAGGTAGGTCGTAGGTGTAGGCCAAAAACAACAGAGGTGACAAGACACCTCCTTGTGGAACTCCTCTACTACAATGGAAGTCCTGCGAGAAACTGTTACCCAATTTGCATGTCTGTATAGGCCAAAAACAACAGAGGTGACAAGACACCTCCTTGTGGAACTCCACTACTACAAGGGAAGCTCCGCGAGAAACTGTTACCCACTTTGACACACATATGTCTATCTTCCAGATAGGAACGGATCCAGCTGAGGATGGAGCCTTCGATTCCTAACTGCCACAGTTTCCGAAGAAGAACGTAGGTATATAGGCCTTTCATGATTCACTCTATCAAAA
>MU915371.1:1637-17635 GCA_036418165.1 Cooperia oncophora
AATAAGATAGCTCTAACTCCTTAGAGCGAATTCAGTATGGAACCTCGGGTTGGTAAACTAGAAGACCTAGGCCTAGAGAAGGTGCAAGTACAGCTCTCGGACAGACAACAGGAGTCGGCTTGTTCAGAATTCTGGAGCTATCGAGTTACCGGTGCTTTAGAGAGCAGACACTACTGGACAGATTTTTTTCATCATCATTACTGAAGACAGCAGCTGCCAGAATCCTACCACTAGAGGCATCTACAGTCCGTTCAATGATGTGGCTCCATGCGGCACTTGACCGTAGACCTCGATTGAGCACAGAAAGCACCGTGTCGGCACATGGCAGGTTGTTTTCGCCAACCCGTTGCTCCCGTTATGGAACAATAATGACGAAGCATCACGCCGGCGGTACCTATATGCCAGACTCGACGTTTCGGGGTGGGGCACACCTGCCGTATGTGGAAGGTTTTGCAATGAGCGACCCCCTTTGGCTTCCTTGCTCTGGTACGACCCATTCCCAATCGAAAACATTTTTCTTGAGGCCGAAAACGATTCCCCATCCTTAAGCAACCAAAATAAATAATACGCCCCCTCCTCCTCGCTCGGGATCACCAACATAGAACTCGGAAGTAGCGTTCCATGGTCGCCACTTGACCGTAGACTTGTAAACACTTGGTAGTGCTCGCCTCCTGCTCGCTTAATAATTGCTAGCCTCCACTCCCACTCAATGTCTGGGTAGCTTGATGATTCACTTGGTCACTGAATCAAGAGATCGTCATAGAGAGCGCGTAGATGATCTGAGAAAAACTGCAGTTGTCGCAGCTGTCGCAAAAATCGCTTTTTGGGGCCAACTAAATGGACATTTACGCATTCGTTTCCTTTCTTCTCACTCTAATTGTAAGTATGAGAAGTGTTATCAAGGCTAGAGAGCTGAAATGGGAATTTGTGATGAGATTTCTTCCATGAATCACAATAAAAAAATCAACTAGAAAAGGAAAGAAACCAAAACAGCAAGAAGTGGTAGTTCCGTTGATAGTGACTGCGCAGGCAGCAGAGGCTTAGATTCGAACTCCAGCAGAGACTAAAGTCTCGCCATTACTTCGCGATCACTGAATTAAGCACACCGGTGCCTCTGATTGTGAGAGCCTAATATGCTCCTACAATTCTGAGCAAGGGTCCGGTGCATGGCGCATCCGCAAGTCTTCGGGCAACAGTTCGTTGACTTCTTCCACTGATACCTCAATTTTGACGAAAACAAGTCCCAGAAGAGTTTACTAGTTGGAAAACCTGAAGTTCTAACAATAGAAGTGAGTAGGGCAAAGAATATTCGTGTCGAGTGGCGGCCACGGAAATAATGAGACGAACGGCCAACGGAATAGAGCCGAATGCGGGCTGATAAATGGCACGGAGCAGCGGGATTGCAGATGAGAAGGAAGCTACTGCGGCCGTAACCAGCCGGCTATTAAATGACCACCAACCGAGAGATCATAAAACAGCTACAGGGGGCTCAGAAATCACCACTAGAGGGCTGGTTCTACGGACCTTCCATGAAGCCTTGATGGAACTCACTTATGCGTTTAATAATCGAACTGGAATAACTGAGATCGGGGCTAAAACTACTGATACTTCTTGTTCTTCCTTCTCCTGCTGCCATGCTGCTGCCGGCATTTCACTAATACATTTCCAAGCGAAGACATTGCTTCAAAACGCTTGGAACAGAGAACTTCGGCTGATCTTCGCATGCTTCGCTCTAGAGGAGAAAAGAAATCGGATATGCCCAAACGGCAGGAGTCACAGAAAGTTAGTGGACTTTGACCACGACTTAATCCTCTGTGGCAGAAGGTCGGCTATTCGATACACTTGGAAGGAAGAAGGTTTAAGCCAAGCTGGCGAAAACGGCTGGGCCAACATACTCCCAAGTAAAATATTCGCTGTTTATTTGCCATTATCAGTACTTGTTCACGGCCTTGCTCTATAAATTCGGAACCGATGATACCTTACTAGAGGATTCCCCCGGTATTAGTAATGGCGTCACCATTAAGATGATAAGGCCAAAATCTCCAAGAGATAAGATTATCCTTCGAGCTGCAGTAGCAGAATACCTTCAAATGACGCAATGCGATCCTTTATACGCACTCCGGAAACGGATATAGCAAGAAGGGAGCAGTTCTGCCTGTGGTGGACTGATGGGATACGTCATCGCACAGCTATAGCTAGAGTTATCTAGATGACTGTCTTTCCAGGCGACAACTATGGAGATAAGTCAGAGTACTCAAAGCCATAGATACGATAGATTCGGTAACTACTTGCTCTGAAACAGTAGCGGGATACTATATAGAGGGGATAATGACCGAAAAAGGTGAAGTTAAACGGCAAAAAATCCTACGAAAAACCCTTTGTTCTATATGGTATTTGACGAACAGTTTTGGACGAGTTCCCCGTTGGCGCAGTGCCAACAACTGTTTTGATAGATACGGTTGCACGAATGTATTCATACATCCAGTACCGAAGCTTCATAACAGTTGCACTTCACAAATGAAGCGGTAAGAGCGCCAGTGTCAGTGCGATTGTACGGACAATTGTGGGCGGGCGGGAGCGGTGGGCTTCCTGCTCAGCATGTTGCAGCTTGATAGGCTAACATAAGGGTACGCTCTGGAAAAGGCGCCTTGCAGCGTCTGCTCAGAGGTACCGAATTTTGTCCTGCTAAGCGTACGATTTGGAACTTATCGTGCCACTTGCCTATGTATAAGCACCACTTCTTCTTTCACCTCTCACTCACAAAAGTACTGCATACTCACTTCACAAGTCATCTGTACTTATTTTGAGAAGAGAGGCCATTCCAGCGTTACTCATTGGGTGGACAAAAACCCTGCGACCTTCTTAACGAAATTTCAAACTGAATATTCTTTCGGAGCATGGAATTTTCAATCAGCAAGGGAACCCTCATTAGTATCTAGAGCTCGTTGCCCATGGGCAACTTTTGCTTTTTGCCTTCAAGAAATGTAGCGACTGTAGCAAAAGCCTAACAGAATAAGCTGGGTTATGGCAAGGTTCTACATCCGTTGGATCCGTTATGGCGTGTCGTGACGTGTAGCAGGAAAAACTAGGCCTTAATTAAGTTCAGAAGTGACGTCAACCTTGCTTTGAAGTTCATAAGATTAGATTATGGCCGATGCTGCTACACAAGTATCCAGCGGCATCCTTTCCACCAATAGCCTGTAAGCCTTTTTCATGAAGATCTGCTTTTAGCTCTGCCACCGTCTTTCTCCATGGGTGATTCTGTGGAGCATGGCACGCTCACTACTAAGAAGGTCCAATTTCTTTGTCACCCATCACTATTTCTGCCTAGAAATTGGTGGGTAATGCCGAGGAAGAGGAGTTTCATCTACGATCATTCTGTTCACTTTATCACGTCGGCGCTACTCATGAAGCATACATCGGGCAATAATCGTCGATGATGAGATCGTGGAGATAATTGTTCCATCTCATATGGATGTGCCCAGTGTTGTTGCTAGCTAAATGAGAAGCTGCAGCACAGCGAACGGCATCCTTCCCGAATACAGAGCCTTTCCTACCCACCTCGACTTTTGCGGAATGGCCGCACAGGAACATCAAGTTCTGCGCGGCCTCAACTTCAAGTCCAATTCAAAACAAGTCAGAAAGCAGCATAATCCACTATGAGTTCCAAAATTCTGAGGGAATCCATCACGTACCAGTCCATTACAACTTTTAAGGCTCTATACAGTACAGGTATACAGTGATGACAGGGTAAAAGATTCGGTGAGAGATTTGATTGTTTCTGAGAATAGGTGGATCAAAATGTCGCAGGACTGTTCAGCTAACTTCAAGGCAAATGGCACGATAAATTTACAAGGAGTACAGGGTCAATACGCGTAGCACAAGAGAGTGTTCTGTCCCTTCGTAGGCGCTGCGTGGGCCTGGCGCCGCCAAGAGCAATTTAGAGTCCCCTAACCAAGTGCAAAGCACTTGCCGACCACGGCAACGCCGCAGGCCGCCGCAACCACCTCGCTCACAAATAGGCCGCACATCACATCCAGAGGCTGATTTCTTCTCCGCTTCGTATCGGAAGTACAATTGAACAGAAGCTTCCGGCGCAGTATATATACATATAATGTGCTTAGGCGTATCTACCAAAGTGCGCCGCTGGCAGTATGCTAATGGGGAAGTCGTCTGAAAACCCCGCTTTCATGCACACTCGTATCAATGCCGGCGCGATTGAGTAAAGTTTTTCCTGCAGGTTTTTTAGTCACTAGAGTCCGTCTTTTTGTCGTTTTTCCACAGTCTATAGAAGAGCTATTATTAGAAGCAAGATACCAAAATTATCGAGTGCCTCATGTTGCCTTACAGCAGTGAGCAGCATCGAAGGTAAAAGTTGTGCGGTGTAAGGTGGTTTGCACAATATGTCCATTAAAAGCTAAATAAAATGATCAAAGAGTATCGTTCATGGCTTTGAAAAATAAACTTCTTATGAGGGAAAAACCTAACCCATTGGTATACAATATTCGAAAAAATCCGCCAAACAATGAGTTTTCTCTGCTTCCAGAACTACAAGGAGAAATGGATGAAGAGCATCCATCGTATAGATGAACATAAAGATTCCTATATATACAGAAGAGGACCTTCGATACTTAAAGCAGTGTAATTGAATCTGCGAACGGCCCATTTTTTTACGTATGCTATCAAGAGAAATTTTTGGTCCCCTTGTGTTTTTTTGCCTGGACTGCTTGTATCGCCCCGGCCATACGCGCTCCGAAAAGTGCCCACACCCCAAAATGCAGAGTTTAGGGCAAGACCCTAACCCCGAGTCGGGACTCAACTCCGCACCTTACGCTTTCTGGATCGAGCTCCAGCGAGATATCCGCTTTACGCCATCCTGCCAGCTCTTCAGCCCGTTCCTACCCTCCTCACCTGACAACGTCTTTATGGCACGTAGCCTACAACACTCACAGATTCGTGTCAACCACAGCTCGTGGAAATGTTACGTCGTGTTTCAGATTCTTGCGGGTTCGATTTGCTTTGGATGGAACCGGGACTTCCCAAGATGAAAAAAAATTTCAGCCATTATGTTCGGTAGTTGACGTCAGAAGCCCTGTAGCAGAAGTATCCAGCGATTTTTTAAGGTCTTTTTTCGTCCCGCCGCTCCAGCAGCCCTCACACACATCATGTCTTGATTGAGATACACAGTTTGAGAGGACTTCTTCCAGCTGACTAACTTCAAACTGACGTCCCGTTAGAAAACCTTGTCTCTGGCAATCACAAGAACACCAAACGAGCCTCGTTGAACTGTCAAGCATCCGTAGAAGTCTGTACATACCCTTGCCTACAATTACTGAAATGAGGTGTTCAATATCTTTTGTAAGGATACGCGAACGACGTATTGCGGTGAAGTACGCAAAAGTGGGCGGACGTAGAGCAGCGCGTGATGAGACACGTAGTCCTTCTATTCTTGCTTTACGCCAGTCGGCTGCTCCGCCTTCCTTCACCTCTCGTCATTCAGCTATTTGGCAAACTAGCAAATATTGAGCTGATGCCCCTCAACCCAGTATATAGAAATCACGGAATGCAACTGGCCGTGTCATTCCATCTGCCGGATGCAGACCGAATTTATCGTTTTATTAAACCCCAAAGACCCATTTCGACAACCCTGGGTTAGCTTCTCTGCGAAGTATTGGGAAAACGCGGAACACGCCTAAATTATGCTCCACGTCGTTTACCCCCACCTCAGGAACTCACTTAAGATGTCCTAGATGAGTATTCGGCTCATAAGTGAAGATTTTGAAGAAATATTCCATGAGGAATGTTTGCCAGTATAATGATCATACATTCTGATGCGAATTACGAAAAAGGAAAAGTTAATACTACTCGGGAAAAAGCGCTGGATAGCACAAAAGAGATCAGTTTTCGCTCTTCCCTCGGACGAACGACTCATCGGTGAGGTACGTTGACGAAATAAGAACAGCATCACAAAGGAGTTGAGAAAAAATCGAGGAAAGTTATAAATTGAAGGCAAGTGGCACGATAAATCGACAGGCATACGGTCAATACGCCGAGTACGAAAGAATATTGTGCCTCCAGTAGGTACTGCATGGCGCCTTTTCCAAGCAAGGCACCTCCTAAAGGTCTCGCGCCCGGGACGAGACGTCCACTGAAACCGCCTGCCCAAAACTGGCCGCACAGTCACGTTGACGCTGTTATTACTTTCGAGTGAAAGAGATCTGAAGGGGAAGAACGGGTCACACTTGTCAACGGCCTTGGAGCCACAAAGTTCAAATCTGTAAAGGAGAAAATTTCGTGGCTGCGATTGAGTTCCTGAAAGGAGGGGCATAAAACTCCATGTGAAAAGCCCTTGAGGCATTTTGGAGCCAGGTCATCGAGCCGGAAGGAACAGTGTCTCACTACTACGCGGGAACTGAAACCCTATATAAGGCTGGACTGCAAGGAGCTACCTTGAATGAAGAACAGTCCGACTTGGTTCAATAGCCAGCCCCCCCCGGAGCTCTCGAGGAGCGGAGTGGGTTGCGGTAAGGTCTTCTTTGTGATCGGATGATGGCCTGATTTGGGGTCGAACTTCAGTAGCACTGCAGAAAGGTTTGGTCGGATAGCCACAAATCTTTTCCATCTTTTCAGGCTCTGATGAAAGCGGTGCCGCCGAAACCTACGTATTAGGCCGATGAACTTTGCTATCAACCTCGTGAGAGTTCCACAGAAGAAAACTTCACTATTACCTCTATGCAGAGTTAATCGAGAGCCGTAGCGGCGCCTTATAGCTTCATTTATGAAGTGCAATTGAAATAAAGCGTTTCTACATGGATATATGAACATATACGTACACATATCTATCAAAGCGGTTGTTATCACCGGGATGTCTCGGGAAACTCGTCCGAAAATGCTCGTCTAGTGCAGATCAGATGTGTTTTTCGCAGGTTTTGACCGTCTAGCTTCGCTTTTTCGTCATTTTTCCATTATATAGCACGCCTGCTATTATTTTCGAGCGGGTGGGAAAATTAGCGTGCTTTCTGCATTCATATGCTCATGCGAAAATTATGCAATGGAGAGAAGATCAGAAGAAAGGAACTAAAAGCCAAATGAAGGATATTGCGTGCACTATATTAACCAGCACCCGAGATGAGAAAGGCAGGTGGCTATAATCTTTGGTGTTGGTGGTAGTGGTGGGGAAGTGGGGGGAAGGGCGGGGTGGGGAGGGGGGAGGGTGACCTGTAAGTGCCTGTTAGCATAGCAAATCCTGCATATACATATGTTGTTATCCTGTCAATTACGCTGTGAATTCCTGTCAAACTTGTCAAATTGACAGGTAAAGCTATGAGAAATATGAAGAAATACCGTTCCATTGATGCTAGTGCCATTGCGCCAAGCTTGACAGGAGTTTACTGGATACGTGACAAGGGTTTACAGGACCAGAGTGAGACACGATTGTGAAAAGGCGAAAAAACATGGACAAAAAAAACACGTGGAAAAAGCTTACAAGTGCCCCTTCCCCTCCCCCATCCCCTTTCAGGATGATTAGCGCCGAGGGCGCTTAAAGACACATGGTACGCTCAAACACATTGAGGGTGTATGAGACTATCAGCCCCCCAGCTGTCGATGTGTCGTGGTCCCCCCGCCCAAAACTGCACGGGGTCAGAGTACGGGGCCGTGTGGAAAGTCGTAATTCCTTGTAACACCGCCCCTCACGTTTTATGCCTAACACCATCCTCGGCGGCGCGGTCGCGTGCAGCTCTCTTGGCTTTTTGCCAAGTCCTGTAATTGCGCTTTGGAATACAAGTACAACGCAATTTCTTTATGCGGATAACATTTTAGGTGCTGCAAAATAAGAACCGAAGATGATGACAAGGGCTAGAACTCAAGAGCAACTGTGGTGCTGTTTTGCCCTTAATATCCCTCAGAGGGCGCGCAGTCCACAGAACATGACAATAAAAAAACGCGACACATGACAATGAGACAATAAACAGTTACAAGCAAAACGCAATTTCCTAACATTTGAGGTATTGCTCATGCTTCAAAGTCCGAATAGAAGGTGATGAAGATGACAAAGGCTAGAAATGAACAACAACGAATGTAGATGTAAATAAAACAAAATTGAAAAAACTAAGGAAACGCAATAAATTAAAATCGCGTGTGCATTTCTGCGATCCGGCTCGAATCCGGCTCTAATGCTATAGAAATACTTCAAACTAACGAGTGGGACGCTTAGGCCGTTTTTATTTTGATGTTCTGTGGGGAATGCGCGGCCTGCGAGGGCTGTTGCAGAAGCAGCACAGTTGCTCTTGAGTTCTAGCCCTCGTCATCATCTTCAGTTCTTATTTTGCAGAACCTAAAATGTTATCCGCATAAAGAAATTGCGTTGTACTTGTATTCCAAAGCGCAATTACAGGACTTGGCAAAAAGCCAAGAGCAGCTGTCACGCCGAGCCGCCGCGTGCGGACGGGTGTTTTAGTAAAAACGTGAGTTTGCAAAACGGGCGGCGTAGCAAGGAATTACGACTTTCCCACGGTCCCGTACTCTGACCCCGTGCAGTTTTGGGCGGGGGGACCACGACACATCGACAGCTGGGGGCTGATAGTCTCATACACCCTCAATGTGTTTGAGCGTACCATGTGTCTTTAAGTAGCTCGAAAGGCTAAAAGCAATAGAATAAAAGCAACAGTTTAGATGACACTGTCGAAGGTCTTGTGTAATTGTAACAGTACAACGACTTTGAGCAGGGCATTATCTCAAAAATTGGCCCAGAAATTGATTTATTCCAAACACGTTATCCATCATCTACGGATCCTGAGAATTCCTTGAACTTAGTTTTCATTTTCTCACGTTTCTAATAGTAAGAATTATCTACTTCGCGCGAGTCAAACTCGCTTCTTGCATGAGCGCGAGAAACTTTAAGAGCTCTTTTCGCAGAAAAGGTATGGAATCAGCCTGATGACGCATTTGCCCGGACCTCTCGACTTTCAATTACGGCATCTCGAGAATGGGCCCTCGCGTTGCTCCTTAGCTACCTTACTGTGCGGATATATAGCTCCAAAGGACTACATTCTAATCTGCGTACCAAAGCAAAAGCTCAAGAAGAACCAGCATAACAACGATCAGGAAGTCATTTTTGTTGCTGGAGGTCTATTTCAAGCACACCACTTTTAAACAGCCGTCCTAATGAACAGCAAAAAGAGCACTGACAAAACAGGATTGGTATGGGTAGATCTTTTTTCCAGAATTTTCCATGTCATAAATTTTTATTACTCGATCAATGGAATGGACGCAGATGTCGCAGATGATATCGCCAATTGGAGGCGTGGTGTAGTGACAAGTGGCGCGTTTAGCGTTCGCGCGATTCTAAGCTCAAACCCTGGGTCGACTTCCACCCAGACCAACCATGCGTTCTACAATGCCGGGGACGGTAAATTGGTACCAGATTTGTCTGGGAGGATAAGAACACTGACTTGTACATCGGCTGGCCCCCGCAAGTCATTGTATAAGGCCAAATCGCATCCAGTAAGATTCAGAAAGGAAGTTGGGTGCGTGCCGCATCCCACAAATGATCGATCAACGGCGGTAACTTTATCCTTTATCATTTTATCGTCGCGATCAGTCGGGACGCGTTAGGAATTGGAGGGGGGGGGGGATTGAGCCCGCCTTCTTTCTTCTACTTTCTGTCTCAATTTCGGTTAGTGACCATTCAGAAAAAAACAACCACTCGTAGAAGCTGGGCTTATTCCTACCTTTTGACCCCTCCTCGACTAGTTGCGATGATATCTGCTTGCTAGCTGCGTTTAATGAGACTCGCAGGCAGGGCACGCCATCGCGTTGTGATCATTCCTGAAAAATACGACCCCCCCTAATTCTATCCTCAAATACGACCCCTCCCCATGCTACCTACCACTTTCCTAGATTTTCCCAACCTCCTACCAATTTTTCCGAAATTTCCCGAAAATTTCTGGTTTTTCCCCAAAATTTTGCTGTCTAGCGGGGGCGGGTTCGTCAGGATTTGACGATCATTTTCAATTGTCGGGAATAACAGGTGTGTAGATCCTTTGCAGTCTCTCTCCCAACAACGACCAAATACGACCCCCCCCCCCCACTCTTTTTCGTGAAACAAGAGAAATCAACTCAAAAATTTTTTTGACCAAATACGACCCTCCTCCCTCGCTGTCAAATACGACCCCCCCCCGCTGTGGTCATTACCACGATGGCGTGCCCTGCTTCGCAGGAGTGTCCGATTTTGTCATGACGTTGTTACGGCTAAGCTTCTGCATTTGGCAATATTTTATATGGCCTTCACGGCCTTGGATGAGCTAAGAACGTACTGTCATGTGTATTCTCCATGACCTCTTCAACTCTTCAAGTGACCTTTACTGGCCGCTCCTTCGGCGGCACCCCTTCGTCTGGGCCTGCAGAAGGGGAGCAAATCATGTCGATGTGGTGCTCAAGTGGTCAAGCAGTGTTTACATCCCAAAGCACTCAAAAAAAACCAAAAAAGGAGGTCGCAGTAGAGGCTTTGGTCAGCCTCCGAGCTGAAAACCCTTGAGGGCAATTTCAGTCATCAATCAGCAGCACAGAAACGAGCCGAAGGAAGAAAGTCTCGCAATTACACGTGAGCTGAGACTTTATGTGCATGTATAGAAGACCAGTCTTCCGTCACTGGATGAGTAAGTGACGAACAGTCCCAGGATTTTGAGGTCCGGACAGGCTTACTGTGGATGCTTTTTACGGGTGTGTGAAGACCTTCCCTATATCATAGTCATTATGGTGACAGGGACATTTGGACGTGTAGCCATCAATTGCACTCATCCTTTCAGGCTTGAGGAAAGTGAAATATAGCCGATAAAGTTAATAAACAGCTTCATAAAGAGTTCGTCAGAGAAGCCTGCAATAATGAATTATGTTGTCTTATGAAGTGAGCTTCTTGGTCCTTCGGAATTAACGACTTTTCGCAAAGATGTTGCGAATAATTTCATGTCTTCTGCTAAAAATGACAATATTCTGGTAGTATATCTTGACAGAATGCTCTGAGACACATACATGATGGGCTTCTAAAACACTTTTGAATGTGGCCCTCTTGTTACCATCTCCTAAGGTTCCTTGTTATTGGCGGTTTATATCACGGTGCAGGTGAAGGTGGCAGTTGGCAAGTGGCACGTATACACTTAGATAGACATCTCTGGAATTGCTCAGGAGACACATACATGATGGGCTTCCTAAAACACTTTATGAATGTGGCCCTCTTGTTACCATCTCCTAAGGTTCCTTGTTATTGGCGGTTTATATCACGGTGCAGGTGAAGGTGGCAGTGGCAAGTGGCACGCTTGCCACACGCGCAGCCCTGCCCAAGTTCCGGAAAGTCTCGCCTTGGAAAGGCCAACCAAGCGTTATCCCCACCGGGGATGGTGTTGGTACGATATTGGTCTGGGAGGAGAGAATACCGATTCGTACATCGGCTGGTCCTCCCAAGTCATTCTAAGCCACATCGCATTCAATGGGCCACTGCGATTCTGTATGGAAGTAGAATGCATGCCGCACCCCCAAATATCCTTCAAGCTTCTCGGTGAACGTATTAGGTCGCGTTACGCGGAGGGAACGGTTCTGTGCTCTAGTGATTCACTTCCAGGCTACGTAAAAAGGATTCGTCTGTCCTGGTTGAGGTTTCCAGTCCAATACGTAATCTACTGGACCCATGGGAGGCTGAAGTCCGGCCTACTCGTTCCCACTACACCCATTCTGCTGAGAATAAAGTCAACACAAAAGAATTTATTATATGGGGATTTACTACGTTGAGCTTATAAAATAGGGCGCCTAACTCATCTTCGCTTTAAGAATACTCACGTAATGTAAAAAAGACCAGGAAGCAAGTTCAAAGGATTACTATGGTGACAATCTCTCAAAGTGGCACCGCCTACTCTTCCCGCTACGTCGCACCCCCGCTATTAATTTTGCTCAGAAGTCGAAACCCGACGCTGTCGTTTCCGTCTCGTGGGGGCGATAATAAAATGGCTTGGATTCTATGGTGCAATTGCGTGGATTGAAACAAGTCTAGAAATCCCTTCGCCTTGACCTTGTTTCCTCTTAGAACATTGAACAGCAAAATTCTAGTAATTTGTGTGATCAATCATTCTGGTTGATTAAGGAGGATGAGAGAACACCCGTAATTCAGACACCAGTACTTCACCAAATAGTCGTTAGTCTGCTCATAGGTGGGCATGCTTGATCAGCTCATTCATTTGTTCATCGAAATCCAGCATCTTGACTGCATTCAATCCCGAAAATGGGAATTAAATTTTTTTGAGTGAAAGGAAAAGGCAACAAAACAAGCTCGATACCTTTACAAGCATCTTCTAAGACCGCAGTCTGTAATTTTGAAAACAAACCTCGCAATAGTAACTGTGGATAGATGCTGTCAGTAATAAACCTATAGTCGCTAAGTAACTTCCAGAAAAGGGAAAAGTTGAGCAACCATGCTGAACACCCCGAGCCAGGAACCGCTGGCAGCCTCTGCACGAGTTCTGCGGATCTGCTCGTTTCAAGCCGAAAACCTATATCCTGCAGCTTCTGGCTCACTAATCGCTTATTCGCGTCATCCTATGCTCACATCATCTAACTCTGACAAAAAAAAACGAAAAGCACGGCGTGAAAACTGAACTTGTGGCAGAAAATAACCTCTGAAATTTGGTGGGCGAGGCAACTGGGGAGGCGTCAGAACCGCCACTTATGAGGGCTACAGCGCCTTCTCAACTCCTATGCAGCCCCGTAATTAGTATGTCCGAGAGATTGTAAGCGAGACTAGTTGTACAAGGAAGGGCGCAAGAATTGCTTGAGCGCGGAGACTGTCTTCGACTCCTGACAAGCGCATGAAACTCATGAGGTGTCACAAAAAAGTCATTTTACATTTTCTCCACCAGAAGATGTCTTCAGAGTTCGGAAGAATATGCGATTTATTGTGAAACAAAGCTATCACGGTGATGAAATGCTGCAAATGTATCGTGCTGGATGGCGTGACTAGAAGTCGTCGACGACCATTTCCTGTCCAGTACCTCGAATTTCACGCTCTTCGCTCTCGTCATTGCATGTTCAGGGGAAAGCGGCGACGTCTCGAATATCATTGCGAATTAGGCTCGAAATTCTGACGTCAAACAAAGCGCGTGCTGTCCGTTGCTCATCGCTGGACCACAATCTCGTTCATCCACGGCTCTCACGGCTTGCTCATCTTTGATTACGAATTCTCCATTAGTGAAGCGATGTGACGATTGAGAGTCGTGACGCAACAGATATTAACACAGATCGCCAGACCCAACACAACAGGAGGTGAGAGATTGAACCTGCGCGCCGACGTATTCCAACACCCACATAAAGACGTCATCAAATAAGATGGTTCCGTGATCAGACAAGGTGGTCCTGAATTGCTTCACGGGTGCACGAAGAAGCTTTCCGATCATCCAACATCTTTTAGTCAACGTTGTCCAGTACGGTAAGATGCGACACCTACCAGCTCCCAGTTGTTGAGCAAATTAGAAGCTCGCAAGAGCCACTTGAGTCGTGGAGGCGGAACGCTAATTTCTTGGGTAGTGAGGAAATAATTTAGTTACGGCTTTTTTTCGCAGTAACTCTTCTCTGGAAATCTTCAAAAGCTCGTTGCCCTCTCGATGAGGCTCTCATGGAGCTCCTCATCGTTACTGATCTCTCAGAAACCATAGAAACCTGCTCTACTCTTAGAGGAAGAGTCGACCACACAGGTTTGGTTCACGTCACTCGGTCTGGTGCTATTCAACCATTTCGATTTTCACGCACCATTGAACAAGGTTGTCGCTGAACGTTGATCTTCATAGACTAGACAGTGGAACGCTTAGCGTATCATCGAGAAGTCTGAAGCCGCCTCACTGAATAGAGTTGGAGCGGCTTGCCTCAGAGACAGCAGTAATGCAGCAAAAAATGTTTGGTAGCTGCTTAGCGGAATACTAAAGAGAAGGGAGAAAATAATGATGAGCTCGACAAACTTGCCTATTTCAGCATAAGAGCAGTTTCCAGGCTGTATACGAGGCCAAAAACCTTTCAAGAAATCGAAAAGGAAGACGATGCCAGTCCTGTAATTTGAAGAGCACTTGCAAAACAGTCTCTTCGTAAATGTTCAACAACAAGAAGCGTCTCCATAACTGCTGAGTTGACTCCCTGCCCACCTCACAGACTACAGATCAACTTGTAACCAAAATTTTGACCCCCCCCCTCCCTCCCTCTAAATGTCATTGAAAAAAGATCTCTGAATGAAAAAGGCCGCACCTATAACCTTTAAAATCAAATCAAAATGAAATATATTGCAGATGGAGGAGATAGAGAAAGCGAGAAGTAATAATCAAGTCTACAAATTCTTTCAATGGCACTTGTTGATGGCTTTTTGAAGAGAGGAAGAGGAAGAGGTGACAAATGTCGTGTGATGAGAAGACCCCTATGGCAAGAGAGGTGTCAAGTTCATGTACGTCACATGTGTTTCATTTGACAAATTGCCAGAATTATTCCGCTTCGCCAGCGCAACGTCAGTTGATTCGCTCATCCACTCGCCCATCATGGCTTTCTTAAGTGAATAATCAAAACTCAATTACGATTGGAAGGAAAGACCGCCACTAGTGGGCAGCAGCCTGAACGATTTCATGTTCCGAGTACGAATCGAGAAATTCATGACAGGTTTGAATGGCATAGAGGGGGGGGGAGAAGGCTTACAAACCACATCTGTGGATAGAAAGTAGGGAAAGATCAACGAAGTCGTTTGAGGATTCAGATTCTAAGCACAGAATTTCTGAAATGACTCTGTATGAACTTTAGAAAGAAAAATTGTCCTGTCCTATTTACACATCTATTTACACCAAGAATTGCAGAAATATTATTCTAGTTCACGGTTAGAAAACGAAGGGGAGGAGCATATGTTCATTCCGTCGTTCAAGCCTCTGACCGGAAATGAGGGCTGTTCATGGGCTATTTCCTAGGAAAAAGAAGGAAAATTATGATTAGGTGCTTGTATGTAATGTAACCCACCCTGTTGATAAATGAAGAGGTTGACGGCGGGATCAACTTTCCGTACCTAAAAGGCAAGATCGTCATGATACTTGGGCCACAGATGACTTCTTTACTGCTTGAGATTGCGCCAAATATTTGAAAATTGGTGGTGTACTGCTGGAGGCCCCTGTTGGAACGCTATGATGTCCAGATAAGTGACTTCTGAAACCCTGTCAATTTAACCCGGAATAGGAAAGGTTTTGGTAACTCGGCCATGGCGTCTACTTTTCAGCTGATGAACGCGGAGGATCTTCTATTGTCAGAGCACTACAATGCACCTTTTCCTATACGCTCATCATTTCCACTTCCCTGTTCAGCCTTCTTGAGGGACTTGAACTGAAATTTCGTGTTTCTCGGATAGCACGCCTGCTCGGAAATCGTGAGTTCCTGCGAAGGGTTCAGCGATGGTGTTTTGACTTAAGCGAAGCCTTCGGTCTGAAACTCAGCAACCTCTGATGAGTCACTGCTTTGTGAAACTGATCAGTGCTTTTTTCACTCGAGCGCTTCTTTATAAACGATAAATTCAACAAGTTTGTCATGCATTAATTCGAACCACCAGCATGTGACACCCCTGACGTACTAACCAAGAAAACCGAAGGTCAGAAAAAACATCACGGCTCTTATGCAGAGAATTAATTCATTACATCTCATCAAACTCGGGGAAAATTAGAGAGATACAGACTACAGGCGTGGTGCGCATGTATGCAATCTTGGTCTAGGGCGTTGTCCTTTCTGGATCAGACTCCTTTCTTGTCCCTATTATTCTTATTCCGATTTTGACCATGTGTCTAACAGTGATCAAAAGGCACCATTCTGTTCGAAATAATCAACAACAATTAGCAGTTTTGTCAGGGGGTAGAGGAAGAGGAAGATTAGAGGATGAGGTGAATTAGCCAGCTTGGTTTTGGTCCATTCATTTTGCTTACCATTAGTTTTTTTTTTTCGAGATT
>MU915375.1:2706-17305 GCA_036418165.1 Cooperia oncophora
GTTGGGGGAACTCCAATAGGGGGGAGGTCGTATTTACTCGTCATTGGGAGAGGGGGGGTCGTATTTGACACTGAGAGAGATTTGCCGCGTTGCGAAAGTTTTTTCCCTCGTTCACTCCCCCCTGCCTTACATAGTTGGTGGCGCTTGAGAACTACTATGACTACTATACAACTACTATTTTTGATAGTTGAAAAAAAACTAGTAGTTTGTTGGTAACAATCCGTCCCGTACCGGCGGCAAAGTTTTTGGGAAATTTTTGTAAATGTGGTGGGTTGCAAGTTGAAGGAGACAAGGGACGGGGGTCGCAGCAGGACGAAGTTGGGGAGAGGGTGTATTGTCCGAAAAACTTTCCTTGCTGGCGTGCCTCGCCAGTGTTCCGCAACGTAGGCGAACACACTTTTTCTGCCTGTATGTACTTCTTATCTATTTTTTTGGCTATGAGGGCGTTTCTATGGTACCATGACTGATTTTAGTGTTCGTGCGTAACCCGTTCTCACGTGACTAAAAGTGGAGGCGGTACTTGTTCTCCAGGCGGTGCCATTAATCCTTGTTTTTATGGAGGCTCCCACTCTGGCTTTTCTTCATCCTTTCTTTCCC
The DNA here is from genome assembly GCA_036418165.1 of Cooperia oncophora. Lineage (NCBI taxonomy): Eukaryota > Metazoa > Nematoda > Chromadorea > Rhabditida > Trichostrongylidae > Cooperia > Cooperia oncophora. Next base: position 3,304 of record MU915375.1, read on the forward strand.
ATATGTCTGTCTCTTGGAACGTTCTAAACTTTCCTGGACTCTCAGTTGGGCAGCATAAGGTCTCAAATCCCTCATTTCGTGGCATCCCTACGCAACTTGATAAATAGTTCCTCGGGTTCATCAACCATTCGGTACTCGTAGCTGAAAGACAAAGGCCATTCACTCTGAAGCCCATTCATCTTCCTCGTTGTCACCACGTCTTTCATCTGCCTCGTTCATTTGTGCAGTCAAAAAGAAACGTGTCGTCAACAATAACAATCTGTTGCTTGCGTGATTGATTCCTCGTTAAAAATCAAAACCGTTTGCTTTCATCGTCTGATGCGTCTGATCGATGTTTTGTCACCGTTTTCATTTCATAGCATGTCACTTCTTAGCGGTCATATGGTTCAAACACGTTCACAGTTTGACAGCAGACCATTGAGTCACTCTGTTTATCGCTAATGTGTACTCCAAAAAAATTCTACTAAGTTTCAAGTGGTTATGGCGATTCTTTCTGTCGAGCAAGAGGTTCACGTTATTGCTATCGACGAAGGTTCCTTCATGGCGGTGCGCTCAAAAGCTGTCTTTTTCTGGCCAGCTGCTCAACTTGACATAATCTGCGTGAGATCGACTAGGTCCTGGTGCGAATTCCGCGGCGCTACATGCAACGTCGCTTTCACTGCGTTTTCCAACCTGAATCTGCTGACCGGTACCCACACAGGGTACAGCATCCTTGTGTGAAACACATGGGGGGGGTCGTACTTTTGCTCTGGGGAGGGGGGTCGTATTTGTAAGACAAATTTATTTTGATAGTTGATTTTTTCTTGTGGAAAAGGGGGGTCGTATTAATTTTTTGTTTTATATGCACTATATGCATTCTGTACGCCCGTGGGATATACGTTGCATAGTTATTATATATACCCGCTCGACAACTTTTTCGCCGACTATATACTCATCGCTCGTCGTCGGCGAAAAAAGCCGTGGAGGTGGAGGAGGGGGGGGGTCGTGCCTGGACCCCATTCGAAGGGGGGGGTCGTACTCACACCGACATTTCGCACATCCCCATGCTGTACCCTGCTCAAAGATCTGCTTATGTTAAGGGATAACTGCCTCAAGTAACACTGAGTATACTCCTGACCTTTGAGTAGCTTTGCAAAATATGGAAAATTGAATTCTATTTTTATAGTAGCTATTTTTCGCTTCCTATTTTTTATCCACCCTAATAACTCAATGCATAGAAAGTTGCTCGATGCCTCTTCCAGAACTCTGGAATTCTGATGGGAAAAGGAGTTTATGCTCAGTATGTAATTTTCTTCTCCTTTTTCGTTCTTTTTCTTTCTTTTTTTACTACTCCTGCTATTTCTGATAATTGATCGGACGCTTAAATTCTACCTTCCTTCGATTTGCTGAAGGACTTGCAGATGGATGGGGTAATAATAAGGGAACGTTTGGCGAGCACCAGCGCCTGGCATTCCATCATGTGATCGTTAATTAGTATCTAGTTCATTTGCCTCCCCGATCTATTCCGGAAGCTAGGAACCAGAGCATGTCTTTGCGTTGTGGAAAGTTTTGCAATATACGATCCCCTCAGAGTTTCCTCCTCTAGTACGACCCATCCCCTCCTTTCCTACCCCCATCTTACCTATCATCTTCTTGAACTTTCATGAACCACTTCCCCTAGTTGTTTATCAGAATTTCCTACACTTTTTCGCCAGAAACTGCCTTCGAGCGAAAGGGGGAGGGTATACAGCTCATGCGACCGGTGTGTGTTTCCCCCTCCCCCCTCACCTCCCTCTGATCCCCAACTCAAGACGTGACCTGAAGGAAAGCTAGGAGAGTGAGATTCCATTTGAATAGGTAGCACTCTAATCGATACTTGGTTCAAATGACTGTGACAACTTGTTAGGGCAAATTAGAGCTAATTTAGATAAGTTTTTCTCTCGGTCAGTCCTTTTCGCAGTCCACGCTCGCGAGTTTCATTCACTGTAGTCATTAGTGTGTCTCGGAGAGCCATACAATGACTTGTGATGCCACTTGTTTATGTTTATCCTCCCAGAAACCAATGGGTCCAAATTGTTTCCCCACTTCCTCATTAGAAAATCCTCATGGGGAATGCAAACCAATTAGTCTGTTTGTCTTCAAAATCAACAGAGTACACAAACATCTGTCTAGGTTTGTCTAGGCGCTCTTCCGCCATGAAAAACGTTCCCAGTGAACCATTTGGGTGCACTTTTCTATCACCTTTCATCAAGGAATAGTACAAAGTGGGGAAAACACCATCAGATAGACTCTTTCTTACTCACGCAAACACTCTCGTCACGCCATAAGCAGTGGTTTTTTCTACGGAACTCATCTGGCCGCCGTGTTCTCTTATCTTAAAGCATTTTCTCAGCACAACCACCGTCACTATCGATTTCGGCTTTTCGTCGGTATTTTCGCGTCATCGGATGTTGCGATTGTTCGCTCATTTCTCATGTGCTTTTCTTTATTTTGTTCTTTATTCTCGTTAAGTCGTTGGGAATTTCCGCATAGTTCTCTTGAGAATTCGCTACTTTTCTAATTGTTGCTGTCGCTTCGTCGTCTCCGCTGAGGCTTCTGATTCCAGGCATCTTATGCTATGCTTCTGTGGAAAGAGGTTTGACATTTATGGATAGATCGCGACGTCGAACGACCGCGACCCCGTGGCATTCACGATGTGAGTGGTGGTAAGTCTGTCTGGGGGATTTCTTCATTGCTTGAATTTTTACAAATTTTTCTGTGAGATATCCACGAGCTTTTCGAAATTTTTAATTCATGTGAATGGAGTGAACAGGAAACTGCCATGAGGTGGTACATATGACGACCAGGCGTTTGGGAAGTTCCCAGCGGTGATCGTATTTGGTCACTATGGGGTGGGGGAGGAGGGGGTCGTATTTAGCCTGAATAATTTCTCTAGTTGATTTCGTTAGCTTATTTTTCCTGTTCCACGCGTGCTATCCATATTATTGAGAGAATCCTACAGGGGAAGGAGAAGGAGGGGGGTGGAGGTCGTACTCAGTCGTCGCTTAGAGAAGGAAGAGTCGTATCTGGTGCGCGTGAAGAATGTTCCTGGCTGTTGGTTCTTCCCCCCTTTACATGTACTATTGCCCCTGCAATACTCCTCCCTCCCCCTCCACCCTCTTACGCCTCCGCGGGCAAAAATAGTAATGAGACTGAACACTTTTGGCGAAAGGGAAAAGTGGAGGAAAGGAAGAAGTCAGTGAAATGTTTGCAGGATCGAAAGGGCTCGCACTTCTAGGGAGGGGCGTCGTATTTTGAACGATTTTTCCCGCGATGGACGTGCTGATAACGATAGCTGATCCGTCGTAGTGATGTTCCGTTTTTTGAAACAACTCTGTGGTGGGCAAGAGCATGACACAATTGTCCTAAAACATCCCATCAGAAGCGCGGGCGTCGGCGAGATCTGAAACTGAGCAGTCACGCCTTCTCCATTACCGGGATATGAGTGCAATCAGAACTCTTACGTACTTCATACATTACGTTGTACTTAAGGTTGTCCAGTTACGGTTCGAGTCAACTCTTATTTCGCATTCGAAGCCAGTCTTGAGTAGTGGGATTTGAATACGAATGTCAAGGTGCTAGGTAACCAGCATTCGAGAATAAACAAGAAAACTTTCAGAAATTTCTGGAAATGAAGGTTTTCGCTTTGGGCAGGCAGGGAAAGAATGACAATGCGATAGAACAGAGCAACAGACAATTAATTTGACGAGAAAGTAGCGCATTGATCGAGGACCACACACATAGCGGGTGAAGCGACAATGATAAGGTGGCGAGTGATTAGCAGGAACTGCTCATCGACAGAGGCGTGACGTTCTCATCAGGCGGCTGCCGGAGTTGCTAAGTGAGACGATCTGTATACGCGCCACTTATGGATTGCAGGCAACGAGCTTTGCAAGCGTCAGACCTCCGACGGCAGCGCTTGCGGCGGCGCGTTCGACGCGATCGATGCGCATGCTCTCGACTGCGTCGAGCGTCCAACGCTCGACTGAAGCGCTGCCGCCACGAAGTCTGAACGCTGCCTTACACGTCGCTAGTCGCGATTCCTTTTCTTGAATGCCTAATACCAAGCAGCATATTCGAAGAAATAGAGAACCCAGTCGACGGAGGCGTTATACGGGTCACGAGTAGCTCAGTGCTAATTATCACTGGTCTCCCTTCTCTGGAGTTTGGGGAATAATTTCTTGGCTGATAAGTTCGTATTCCTTGTTCTGTGTTTCTATTCCTCAGAAACCAACTCGCTTCACATTTTCTGAACTGAAGTGACTGTTCAAAAAACTTTGGTGCAGAGACCGCTATTCTCCCTTCTTGTTCTTCTTGACCCGAGATTAGCGTTAGTCCCACGCCAAGAGGTCCGCTTATCCACTTTTGACGTGTTTTATTGTTGACGAATATAGGATGTTGCGCCAGTCAGAAGCTGCTGATGGTGGTACCCGGCCCATTTTGCAATTCTTCCAGAGTAATGTTTCTCTTGGCAGAAGACTGGAATTTGCTACCTGAGAGTCGCAAACGCGCGACTACATAGCTATCCATCGGCTATCCGTGGCCTGAACGCGCTCTTTTCACACGCTTTATACTTTTACCAGTGGCTCGCCGGCTGACGCCGGCGTGCTCCTTCTGATACGGCGGCTTGGCGCCGGGTGGGCGCGTCTTGCGAGCGTATTCTCATTTCACATATTTCTAAACACTTACACTGATATCGCATTTTGTTCTGTACGTCACTTTTTTTTTTCCGGTTTCTGAGTGTCGACAGTTCTACGAGATTTTTGTCTGGTCCGCACACTCGGAGCAGGCTCCAAATCTTTATGTGGCCACAATCTGCCCGGGACCCTCTGGCTGACGGCTTAATCCGCTTTTTTTTTTCCGTCTTCGGAGTGCTCTGGAACCGTTCTGTCGAAGTTTTTTCGTCATGGCTCCGGCCACATCGGAGCAAGGACTCGGTCACGAATGTTGTTCGCCCCAATCCTACCGGACCCTCTGCTGACCTTAATCCACTTTTTCCGGTCTTCGGAGTGCTCTGGGACCGTTTTGCCGATCTTTTGTCTGACTCCGCCCACCTCGGGCTGGCTCCGCCCCCAATTTTGTGCCCCACAATCTTCACGCCGACCTCGTCTGTACGCTATTAGTGACTTTTTTCGGTCTTCGGATGCTCCTGGACGTTTTTTGGGGGCCGATCTTTTGTCTGACTCCGCCCACTCGGCTGGTCCGGCCCTAATTTTTGTGCCCAAATCTCTTACCGACGACGCCTCCTCTGAACTTAGTCATTTTTTCCGGTGTCTGGAGTTCTGGAACGCGAAGGCGCCCCTAACAAAATTTTGAAATGATTACCTGCGATTAACGGGAAGGTCGCATGTGGCGGGTCTCAACACACTTTGAGGGCGTGCCCCTATATTCGACAGATATTTAAGTTTCAGTGATTTCTTTTTGCGAACTTGTAAACACTCTCGCGAACAGGGTTACTGAATTTTGCGAGAAGCACCGCCCACCATGAGTACGCCCCGCCCATTTTGGACGTGTCTTCCAGTTAGTCTGGCGACTCCTTACTAACCTTATCCCTTTTTCCCCATCTTTACGGCGTGGCGAATTACATGGATTACTTTTCCGAAGCGAATTATGATTACTTTTCTGCGGAACCCCAAACTTTCGGCGAGTGCCCCGCCCACTGTGGGGCTTCCCATAGGTCAAGTGTGCTTTTTATTTCTTGTCCCATGCCCTACCCATCCCCACCTTGACCGGACCTCTCCAAGTCGTTCTTCAGGTCGAACCGAATTTCCGGACAGACAATAAGGGGGATGCTATGAGTCCATCATAACCAGACGAAAAAAAAAACTTCCTAGAGTCGCCTTATTCCCTTATGCGTTTTTGGGACTCGTGGTTGCGGTCTATTCGCTTTAAGTGGAATTCTGCTTACGTGGGATGTCGGATACGGTAGGGGAGAAGAGGGTGTAAGGGACAAATGCCAAATTCTGAGCCATATTTGAGCTTCTGAGGACAACGATCTGGTCGAAGCCTTTGGCTTCTGATAAAGAGTTCAAGATAACAATCCCGTTGGCACAGAAAGAAAAAGAATATTGACAGTAAACAAACTTCGGTTTGTTTGGTGCTAACACAAAGAACGACCACTGCTTCCAGAGAGCGAAGGGCTCCCGTGATTTCTGAACATGTACTTAACCACTTCTGTATAAGACTTTTCCATGGTTTTAGATCTCTTATCGCTTCTGTTACTTTATCACAACAGAATTATGGAGCCGTTGTCTTGGGATCTGTGGTGAAATTCATAGTGACGGAAAACCATGTACTCTAGAGGAAACTGCGATAAGGCGAAAGATTTCACGGTTCATGCCTCCCGGTTTGATTAGGTGCTAGATAGGAGTAGGGGAATTGTCGGAAAGGAAGTCCGACCAGGTTTCGTGGAAGTGTAAGGCTCACAAAACTAAACGCGGAAATTCTCGAGCAGTGTAGAATTTCTTAGAAGTCGACTTGTTTCTGGGATAGAGTTGTTTCAGGCTAAAGTTCAGCTTCGGATTTTATTTGCTCCCGATTAGGGGCAAAGCGTTGTCGCTGAGCGAAGCCTCTTCAGAAATAATGATTTGGCGGGAGGAAAGAGTCGCTTTTCCGTTTGGGATAAGTAATAGGTTTGTTGAAAGCAGCTGAGGACGCCTTCACTCTTCAAAGATTCAATCTCTTCCTTATGCGCTAGAGCTATTCGCGTTCATGGTGCTCAGGTTCTATGTTCTGCCAGGTTTAGCCCAGATCTGAACGACATCCAGCGCCTGTTGCTCACAAGGGTGCATCAAGCAGATGTGAGACATTCCACTTAAAGTGTTTTCCATGAGACGGAGGTGGTGTAATGGCAAGTGGCATGCTTACCAGGCGCGCAGTCCGGAGGTCAAATCGCGGATCGGCTCCCGCCTAGGCCAACCGAGCCTCTTACCCTCCGCGGACGATGTCAGTAAGGATAAGCAACCTCTTGCTTCTGTACATGCATCGAGCCAGCCCCCGAATGTCGTTGTTATTAGGTCATATCGCCTCCAAAAAAGTTGTTGGCAGAACGTTTAAATCTTGGAGAAACTTGGAAGAAACTGGAAAGCATGTCATATCCGAAAGAGATGAGATCTAGCGGCTGTAAGACAACATTCCTTTGTCCTTATTATCGTGTCTCCCTTTACAGTATGCTTACTAAAACACAACACAGACAGTGTGAAAAAAATGTCCACCCCGTAGAATTCAGGAGTAAATTCACGAATTGGAAGATCACCTTTTCTCACGTTCCTGGCTGCCAAAGTGAGGAGATCATTCTGGGGCTCTTCTTCTCTACGGGAAAGGATTGATTGGACGCGAACTACTTCTTTCAGCCACCTGCATGATACATCCACCGTGGTGAACTCATTTGCTCGCTCAGTCACATTTCCTTTGCACTATCTTATGTATAATCAGCTTGGGCGCATTACCTCGCCTGCTGGGCTAGGCAGCCTTCGGATTCAAATTCCCGAGAGTCTGACTACTTTAGGACCGCTACTGGCTATAGTATACCTAACGACTGTATGGATCACTAGCAAGCTTACTGAAGAGAGAGATAAAGAGAGCGCTACAGGTAGATCTCAGGAATTGCTTATGAAACACAGCAATCCTTCAAAATTCCTCTCTTGAGGAACTCACCTTTGAGAAGGGCTCTTCGAGACCGAAATCTCGTCAGTTCATAATCTCCTATAATTACCCTATTTCCTAGAGCAAACGGCGCATCGAACGCACCGTCGCTTCGAAAGTCGCGCTTTCTTCCTCGATTTTCTTTTGCGTGTTTTTTTTCTTACCGTTTTGATAATCTATATTCAATGAAGGTGAAAACCAGTTGAAGGAATGAACGCGCGCATTGTCGCGTGCTCCCTTGCAGCCTTGTGAATAACCCTAACCCGGCCCGGGAAACCCATTCTCTGGGCCCTTGTAGCCTAGTAGATAAGATAATAAAAAGCCCTTGAACCCGCAGCAGCCTCTCTATGTATAGGCTGGAGTAACTTTTTAGAGGAAGCACCAAATCATAAGGTAGGATCTTTAACGTGGACGCAGAGATGCAGCGAGATAGTACGCGGGTTGCGACCCAGTGTCGCTGACTTCCTTTCAAGTAGTCGGTTGCCTCAAGTGGGCTCTTGAAGTTACCGCACTTTATTTAACGAGTTTTTAGGTGAAGTGTTTATTAGCAAAATATCGGGAGTGGTGGTAAAGGAAGGTACACAAATCTATTTGACAAGTGTATATTTTTTTCCACATGGGGAAACTTGGACACGATCATTCGACTTCAATTGGCTTGTCCTCAGAAGTCCCTATGTTATACTCATCCCCTCAAGCTCTCATAGTAACACAAGTGTTCACTCCATCGACTCCATGCCAGTGGGGGTCTTAGTGGTGGAACGGTAGTACTGGACAAACTGTACACTCACCTTCGAGGACGCTCCTTTCAATGTGCCAAGCAAACTGGTCCGCAGCTGCAATTACAGTCCTCTTCAATGCGGACTGTCGAAGGAGGTGTGAGCAGCGCGGTTCGAATCCGCGTTCGGCTCCCTTGCTCTATTAATGACGATCGGATAGAGATCGATTCAAAAAGGAGAAATTCAACGGCTGGAATCGCGCAGGTGATGAGACGCTGATCACCGACAAGTTGCCGGGCTGATATTAAAGTGTACATGTTACTTTCTCCGCCCAAAAATGTAAGGGGACGAGCTGGAGGACAATGGTACCGTCTCTATACTCCGCCCGCGTTACCCGCTCTACGGACAACCTGAACTCAATCCCCCTTGAATGCGTCGATCTTCTGTTTTTCTCTGCTCTCTGTCGTCCCCATGGCACTCTGTAGTTGTTGTGACTTCACTCATTCCAGCTTTTCACGAATTTCAAGTGAGTCTCACCGCCCGCCGGCGCCTAAGCGTCCGCTCTCCCTGGAAAAGCCCGTTTCCTGGCTGGTTACACGTTTCTTGCACGTTTCGCTTTGGCGGCGGCTGATCTCGGTCTGCATTACTTGGTTCCGCAACGGGACCATGCACAAAAGTTCAAGATCTCACGTGACCTCCCTACCCTCAAGGACGCACGTTTGCATCGATACCAAGGTCTCGTTGCGAAAACGCACTCAGCTGTAGAGAACAACTTAGACTGTGACGAGCGCAGATAAGAGGTAGCGCCGTTTATGCGCTTTACTGTCAGCAGGGGTAGGCCATCACGTTGGCTATGATAAATTCTTGCAAAATACGACCCCCACTTCCATCCTCTGATACGACCCCCACCCCCTCCCCACCTTACTTACCACCTTCCCAGATTCCAACTTGCCCATTTTTCCGGCATTCCCGGAAAATTTCTGGTTTTTCCCCAAAATTACTGTCGAGCGTCGAGAGCGGGGAGTTGTAGGGGACCTATCTCGCGCGTTCAAATACTACTCTCCCCACCCCCCCCCCCCCGTTGTGATTTTCACAACGATGGCGTGCCCTGAGTGTCAGGCGTGTGAGTGGCTAATCTAGCCCTGTTCATGCACTTTTGAGCGCAGTGCTTCTTGGCACTTCGGCTTGCTTCAGTAGCTGCGGACCGATCCACCTCGTAAGTGGCAAGGATCAGGATCAACGGAGCTGAGCGTACAGTGTGTCTTCAAGGGCAGGCAGCAGCGTTTGCTGCTGTGCGGGCCCAGCCATGTCGGGATATAATCAAGCAGTACATTTCATCATCTGGGGACTTATTATTGAAATTCAATATCACACTTTCGCAAGAAATGGGCGTCAAAATGGCAAAGACTCTCATGGCGGGTTTTATTTTGCACACAATGTCTCCAATAATCTTTCGGCTAGTGCTCTGTTCGGTTTTTCTTTGGTTAGAGCACGAGTTCTGTTTTTCCTTGCCCTGTCCAACCCTGATTCCTACATGTGTGGTTCGTTTGACGACATTCTAACCCACCGAACGAACTTCTGACGTTTTACGACTTGATTGCTGTGACGCGCCTCGCTGCGTTACAAAAACAGGACTTTATGACACACATCTGAAAACCAGAGAAAGACACATAGTTTTTCCATGTGAAGTAAAGGAGTAAATTTAGAAGTAAAAATGCTGAAAAATGATTTTTCAGGAGGATACAGCGTACAGTAGCCAGAAGCAGTTTTTCACTTTATCAACTGATTTTCATCTCCTTATTCTGCGTTCTCCATGCAACTGAATTCAATTATGAGGTGAAACTTTCGCAAAATTTTTTCTTTCGGCGTTTGTCCCCAATATTTTTTCTATTTTTTCGTTTTTGCAGCAGGTTGGTTGTACTTGTTTATTTTTGAGGCTTTGTGCGGTATTTTTCTTGATTTTTTCATACGTTTACGTCCCCTATATTGAGTTTTTTGTTCATTTGTGCATTATTATTAGTGGATCATATCATATCAATATATGTATATGGTACGGGCCAGAGAACCTGAATCTGGGACGAAGACAAAATTGTCGCGCGTGGCATTGACCCCATGGCTTGTTGACTTGGCTTACTGCAGCATTTTCCCGTCGAATAAAATGTGTCCTGGTGGGAATGTCGCTCACGCGATACCGCTTGCAATTCGCTATGGTCACACCGCCATAATACGGATCTCCTGAACTAAACCCGGCAAAGGGACTTACCAGTATTTCCCTCATTTGACTGCTAAAGTAGTGTTGCCTTTGCAGCTGCTGTAACATGACCATACGAAGAAATTTAAGTAGTCACATAACACCCAAATATCTGATCACCCAAGGTCGATGAAAAACAGTGACTTGTAGAGGCTAACTAAGTACTCAACTGTAGCTGTGATTCTGAATGAAAATTGAATTCATGGCTCATCTGGTGGGTACTGGTCAGCATTGATTACGTTGCATACTCCTTATTCTATCTTATGTGTACTTGTGCGAATATGGTGTGGTATGGCCACAAATGCGTAAAAGCGAATGGGGTCCGTATTTTGCTGTTTGGAAGGGGCAACAGTATTTTCTCATCACTAAATGTTTTTTGTTATTATTGACGTTTCCCATTTCTCGCGCTCTATGCACCCTCTTTCCTCTACTGAAGTAGCGACGCAGCAGAACTACTATTTCTGGTAGTTCATTGGAGGTGTCTTCCCTCCCTCACCGCTTGACGGCGAACAAACTTTTGGGAAAAAAGTTGGTGACAAGGAAGTTAGGTTGCGAAAGGGGTCGTACTGAAGGGGGAGAGAGAAATCGGGTGGAGGTCGTATTTAGCGAGATTTTTAGCAAGGCTTTGATGTGTCCCTGGTGGGTAACAAGTAGCGGCGACCATAAACTCTGCGATCCATGCGTGAAACTCTGGGTTGTACTCCTCCCAGGCCGAATAAAGCAGTCTGCCTCTAAGGTTGAGTAGCTGACACTGATTTGTCTAGGGCACTAGTTATCCTTGCCCCACACCGAAATTGGGGCTAGATTTTTATAGAGCTTTGCTGACCGCCAGTAGATTTGGCTAAAGATTTGTTTCCTGGGTACAGTGATCCTCTGATCAGGAATATCGTTACTGGGAAATTCGCCCTAGAGGGGAAGTATTAGGTTGGCCCATAGGTAATGACGTTTTTTTTTCTCACACAGATGGTCAGACATAATTTTTAATTGGAATATTACATGTTCCCGAATTCTAGGTTGTTTGATAGATAATTCTCTGGCTCTATAAGAACAATGTGCTGCCTCCTCCGCTTTCTTCTAATGTCTTGTCGATTGATTTATTTCATTGAAAAGGAGTGGCGACTCGACACAAAATGAGTTTTTGCCAACAACTTTTTGCACATTATCTCGGCTCTCAAATTACAAAAGAAGCTCAAAACTTTGATGTATATGGCCAAGGAAGGTGCCTATTGTGACAGCTTGGAGTTGGTTCAAGTGATTGTGAGCTGGGAATGCGGACCTTGTGAATGTGCATCGCATGGTGCCCTCGTGAGGGTGACTGCCCTGCAAAAACCCCACACAGCAACTTAGACGAAAACAGTCCTACATGCAACTGGGGTAAAGTGGTTGATAGTGATAAAGAAAGCATTCCATGACCTCTAATGATTCCTCATCTTTGGCATGAAACTCCGTGGATAAGGTAATTCTGTAAGCTCTCAGTTGGACACAATAGGGCATTAGGTTCGATGCTTGTCTGTGAGGTCTAAATTGAAATCTTCAAATGCCTCAAACAATTGTAATTCCTTATAGACACAGCCTCTTGGCCATATTTTAAACGACTGGATCTGTGCTGTTTTAACTTTCTAATTAGACTTTAAAGAGGTGAGGCTGTGGAAAATTCTCAATTTCATTGACCTGACACTCCAATTTGACTACTTAAATATTAGTGAAAGGAGAAACTTCAGGAAAACCAGAGATACTGTCGTATAGGGCCAAAATGAATGCTGTTGCAGAAATAGCAAAACTTTTCCATCTTTTAGCAAAAGATTTCAATGAGAAAAGACACAAAAAACGACCATTAGAAAATGGACTGTGACCGCCCAATTAGTGCCTCTAGTGGGAGTGTAAAAGTGTAAGACGTGGTAGCAGTGGCAGGCGCCGCTCAGCAACATCAACCTATTAATATGCTGCATTTTGCAGCCAAACAAATGTGTGATAAGTCCCAAATACAGGGCGCATCCTCAGGAAGCGGGGAGGTTCACGGCGCTTTTTGTAATGTGCACGTCGCTCCGCAATGTTTGGGTATGTAGAAAATACTCCAAAAGTTCCGGAAATGCCCGCCGTGGCATTCATAATAGTTCTCTTTCCAGGGAAGCTGATGGATATTTTGTTTATTAGTTAGGTCTCTAGTTTGCACAGCAGGCCAACTAAATATTTTGTTCGTTTTCGGAATTATTATTTTAAATTTTTGAATTTCTACTTATTATTTATTTCTAAATTTCTTATTTAATTGTTTTAGGATAACGTTAGCGCAACGAGTTCGTTGGCGTCAAATCTTCGTAAAGCGTATACGAACGAATGGGCGGTTCGGATTGCTGGCGGCTCCGAAGAAGAGGCAACGCGACTGGCCGCCAAGTACGGGTATCTGAACTTGGGTCGAGTGAGTTCTTTATGATTCCAATTCAATCTGCTAAACAAGGAAATTTGGTGCACAAGTCGTCCAAGCGTTCCCACCCCATGTCTGTTCAGCGCTAAATTCAATTTTCACCTCAAATCAAATCTTGTCGCTTCTGGGCGCCTACCCCACCGCCGCCAGACCGAAACATTCTGAAGTCACTCACTGATGCAAATCGGGTCCTATGCGCATATAAATTTGCTTCGTGGGCGATGAGGGGGTGAGGGGAAACAGTTCCCCGGAGGTCATTCTAATTCGTATCCATTTCAGATCATTCCGGGTGAAGAGTATTTTTTGTTTCGTAACGTCAATCAAAGAAGTCGGTCTGCAAGGAAAACTCGAAGTCTCCAGCTGAATCGGATCTCCCACGAGCCTGAGGTAATTGAGTGGCTTCTTAATAAACCTAAGTAACGTAGCTTGAAGTTACAAGCTGCGGATAAGAAGCAGCTTTCAGCTGCAAGGCGTTGAGTCGATGTTTTTACGAGCTTGCTGCTCTCTATGCGTGACGAACACCCTGCCCCGAGGCTTTCCCTCTGGCTGTTTTCGGCAAATTGTTCAGAGAAAAGGTTTCATATCCGAAACCGTTCGAGTTCCGAAGTAAGGGGAGAAGGGCAAGAGAATCGCAAATTGCCGCTTCGTCGCGCGCGGCATTGGGCGCGACGTTCTTCATTTGCACTACCCTTTCGATTGGAGCATCGGATTTCATTAGACAAGTATGCGGAAGACACTTATGTCTATTTTTGGCCAAATCTCGACCAGTACCACCTAAAATTGTCGTCATTAGCGGGCGCGTCGCACGCGATGCTCACTGGCGCGGCGAATTACGATTCTCCTGCCACATACCACGAAGTAACGCATATTTGTTCTCGTTGGGGTGAAAAGATGATCTTACCAGAAAACTGGTTAGGAAACCCACTTTTGAAGAAGCCTTAAAATAGTCAC
>MU915380.1:4994-18243 GCA_036418165.1 Cooperia oncophora
AGCTATATTCAACCCAGGGATTAAGAGGGCTCTTCGATTCTGACGCGGCTCGGCTTGGTGGGGGCATTTTGCTGGTTCCCATCAGTCATTACCGATGCTCCTGTCAGGGCCTGTAAATTCCTGTGAAGCTTCGCTATTATTACCAGGTTCCAAGATGTCTACAAGTTTCGTCAAGGTATGACAGGTAATTTAACAGGAACTAGCAAAAGGAACTAGGGAATGTGCAAAACGCCCCTCCCAAGTCAAACGGCAGCTTGTGCGAATTTATTTACGAGCGCTTAGCTTGGAATTAGCATCAAGGGGCTATCGGGGAATGTGCTCATTGGTCTACTTTCCGCTCTGAATGATAATAAACTCAATTTGTTTCAGCTCCACAAACTCATGCGGTTAGGTTATCTGAAGAACTCAACGCGAAAACACCCGAGGCAGTTGAGCACAGTTTGCAAGTCTTGCCTACCTGCTCGTTCGAGTCGGAATCGTTCTCTTGCTCTGGTAAGATATCCTTCTGGCACAGCCAGTACGGTAACAGCTGGGTGATCTGACTGCTTTGCTTTTTAGTTCCAAAATATGTAACGAAAGATTCTTCGTGGTTCTTCGAGGTGCAGACCGGTAGTAGCACTGCTGTGACTATCAGAGACAAGGTGCAATGTAAGGCTGTCCTGCAATGCAAAGGTATAGATCTGAAAGTAGAGGTCATCTTTCGCTTCATGTAATGTTTTCATACTTTTCAGCAAGCAATTACTGTGATATGAAGCAGAAGCCTGAAAGTACGCAGGAGCTGCATCGCCTCCCTCCGAAGAAGAAGAAAGTACATCGAACTAGTATGGATGAATGCCTGTTGCTTTTGCAGCTTGGCGCGATGCCAAGTCAGTCCATCGATGACCCGTGTCCACAAAACTCTCCATGCTCTTCGACATCATCGAGCAAAGTTTGTTTTGCTTTTTTCAGCTTCTAGGGGACAAGACAATCGTAGTCTTGTCGCGAAGTCGCGCGCGGCGTATCCTGCGGCGATGCGCGACGAGTTCTATATGTGCCTGAGTACTCTATTGGATCATCGGTACTCTATTGGATCTACTCATGAATCAAAGCGGAGGCAAGATTACATGGCGGGCGGGTTTTCCCATCCCGCATATGTAAACGCTAGGCATGCCAACTGGTCCATCGGGCGCGGGACAGGCAGGGCAACTCATCCACTGGGGCGGCGCGTAGACAGGATAACTCGTCCACTGGGCACGGCGGCGCTCGCCACACCCACCAGCGAGGCATAGCGCGAATGTTGTGTCGTAAAATCGCTTTTCGGGGGCATGTGACAAAAACAGTCGTGATAAGCCGCACTGGTGGGCGTAGCGAGCGACGCCGCACGACGAGTTGTCTATCAATAGGACGTGAAGGATCTGTGTTATCCGGCACGGAGTCTTGAGTTCCTTTGGATTCACATCTATTTCGCTGCTCCAGTCGACAAATTGACGCTCATCGCCGCACGATACGTCGCGCGCGACCGAGCGACAAACTATGAGTGTCTTGTCCCTATCCCAGATATACCACTGCTTGGTCGCTTTCATTTTAGAAAAAAAATTGCTGGATAAATCAGATAACCATTACAGGGAAAATTCAAAAAGCGACGGAAAGATCCAAGAGGCAAAACGTCGTTGCCAAGTTCTAGTAGGTCGCAAGCTGTCAATTTCAAGGTAAGTGGTTTCTGACGCTTCCCAAGCTGATTTCAGTGGGACCAAAATGATGCACCCTTATTTTCAGGAAGTTGGTGCCGCATTGACTGCATATGGAAAGTCTACGGCTTATCGCGGTGGAGCAGAAAATTTCAGCCCCCACAGGAGCGATTTATCGGATTCTCCTGATCGCCTGGTTATTGTGGAGGACCTCGAAGGTGTTGTAGTGAAAGATCCACCACCGGATGACGTGCCGTTAAGGCAGGAACCTGTAATGGAACCGAAAAATGCTCTCAAGACATCTTCAGTGTGCTCTACGCAACCTCAGCCTTTTGTGGAGCTCAAACCGGAAAGAGTTCCGAGTGCTGAACCGCCATCTAGCAAGCAGATCAGGAAAACTCCGCGTAAAAGGGAGTTAGAGCTCTCTCCTGCGGATATTCTCCCTCCGGAAGCAAAGAGAAGGCCGACAGCGACAACGAAGGATAACCATTCTTCGCCGTTGGTTACCAGCTCCTCTATTGAAGCGGAGAATCGAGCGGGCGCCATACCGAAAGGCTAAAGAAGCGCACCAGGTCAAAATGAAAGGGAAACACGAATCGCACCCGCATGAAACAAGAGCTTCATTGCCGTCGACTTCTGCCATTCCCAGTGTCAATACCATCACAAAGCCAAAAGAAGCCCTGCTCGCTACTTCGAGAAAAATCTCCAGAAGTTCGCATAGTCCCAAACCCGAACCTCCGATGGAGTCACCGAAGGTTTCGCCGGCGTTCAGAGCACCTACATTCAGCCAGAAAAACGCACAACCATCAAGTTCAATAGGCCCAATCCTCCCACCTTCACCTCCCATAATAGGAAGATCTAGAGGAGGAAGTGAACCAGGAGGATTTGTGGAGAGAGTTGCTGCGGTGGTACCGAAAGCGAAGAAGGTTGTATTGCCCTGTGGCACAACTGTCCTTGTTCCCGTGAAAATCTACCCAAGACCAGTCAGTGAATTCTCGATCGACGATGGCTTTCCTGTGTTTATCCCAAGACCAAGCTCAGCTGATGATGCAAGTTCGAGGCCCGCTGAGCCAGCAATACGACAAGAAGCAAGGAAATCAGTACATCCACCTCCTCCAAAGTTGCCAGTACCACATCTTCCAAAGTTGCCAATACCACACCCTCCAAAGTTGCCAGTACCACATCCTCCAAAGTTGCCAGTACCACATCCTCCAAAGTTGCCAGTAGAAAGTACAGAAGTTACTGTATCGTTAAGTCCGAAACCTCGTTTCCGCTCTTGTGTTGGCGTGTCTATAGTTACGGAAGAATTCGAGAGTGAAAAGGCGACGTTCAAAGAGCACCCAGCAGTTGTTGATGCCAAACATGGAGACAGACCCATCTCAAAGAGGCCTTCCGAGCCGGTTCTGGAGGAAATCCCGGAAACGAGTGTGCATCGGAAATTGAGGAATACGAGCACGGAAACTCCTCCTCGGACTTCTATCACCAGGCGATCAAGCAAGAACGCACAATCGAACGATCTCGCCACCTCTGCACCTCCCAAAACTGCGGCTTCTGCTGCTCGGAAACATCCCAAAACACCAGCGGCCCCTGCCAGTACACCATCACGAGCTCTATCTTCCTCCGTTGACGTGCCTACGCAGGTTCGAACATCCCGTCAAAAAGGCAAGGTATCAGTTACTCCGGCACCCACCACTCCCAAGCGGTCTAAAATAAGTCGAGCTCCAACTCAAACAATGCAGCCTGATGAGAAACCAGCCCATGTTGGACGTACAAGAAAACTTTGCCCCGGATTTCGATGAGGAACCACTGTTCAGAAATGTCAAAGAATGCTCTCCGCCAGTACCTGTTTATCTTGATTCTCAAGTGAAAAGTGGAAAGTCAAAGCGAGCTAATGAAGCAACGGAATCTCCTTTGGTCCCGAAACGTATGAAAACGTCAGCAATCGAGAGAGAAACCAGTGATTCCACAGCGCTTGCTTATGACACAACGCTGTCGGCCGGACCAGAGTCGCAAGCTGCACTTCTGAGGAGAAAATCGAGCCGGCTCGCTACAGCTCCACCAGAAACTCCACCATCAACTCCATCCACTAGCAGGTGTGTCATTTCCATTGTTGACAGTCAAATTTGATATACAAAAACATAGAAGGAAGTTGAAACATCATTCGCTAAGGTTCCCGACGGCAATGTTTGGCTTGGAGGGGCATTTGTACTCTTGCCAGTCCCTTTTTGTAGGGTTCACTAGCTGATCTCACTTGCCGCTCAACCTTGTAAATTTTTGCGGAAGCCTGCCGAAAATTTGTTACGAAATTGTTGCTTCGCTCGCAGGACCACGGTCGTAGTAGGAGCCTTTGCTGGTGCACCACTTGCATGCACGCCTCGCCAAGCCAAACTGTGCCCGCTATCCTCACCACAACGGGTCTAGCTTCCCACCCTTTTTATGCAACCTCGGAATCAACAATTTCTTTACATTGCCCTCCGGTGAGGCACTGCAGGATGGGAACATAAATATGGTGCTGAAATTGGGCTACAGAAAGCGTAGGGTTGGTAAGTGTGCACGTGACCCTCTCCTGGTTCTTCATAGGTTCTTGAATATGCTTCACTGGTTTCATGGTTCGTCCATTCTTTGGTAAAGGTTGCCCCCTCACCTGACTCTTAAATTAATCTGCCCTGATCTCCACCCGACGGATTCCCTTCAAAATCCGTCTTACTCTGAAGATGGTCAGACTAGTCATCGAGTATCTCAGGGGCTGGGTTTAGCGCGCCATGAATCCATTATTCACGATTGTGAAGCGGCAAGTGACAATAAAACCGGTGGGAATCGGGCTGGCGTCGCCGCCCAAAACCACGCCCCAGCATCGCCGATCGAGAAACAAGACTGCACTTCTTTGCGTTGATTAGTTAAAATTAACCCAGAGGTCAGTATCAGTTGATTGCTCCTCAGATCATCGGGGGGGGGAGGGGTAGGGGTTAGAAGGTGATTTGAAGGTTGGTTTCAAAATTGCTCTCAAAAATTCAAAAAATCGAAGTCATCTTATATGCATACTGATTTTTTTTTTGAGGCACACAAGCTATGTTCAGAAAGCTGCCTATGACTGGTGCACAGTCGTCATCTTCGGCGAACGATATCACCACAGGCGACGAAGTGGTTGTCGTTGAAAGGTAGGTGTTCTGCGATGTTATTCACTTCGTAAATGTTAGACCATTTGAAATCATTTTTGAGAGGTAGGGGGGGGGACGCTTAGACCATGATTAGTACCCTTACTCGTGGCTTTCACATGCCTTGTCGGCACGCTTTGCGTGCGACTTGCACAGATGGCGCGTCTCACAAGGGAAGTGTCTTCTTTCTTCCGAAAGAGTCTTATTTCGTGCTCCTCCCGCCCCACGCAGATGCTGTATGTAGCCACAAAAAGTAGGTGGAATCGGGGGAGGGGGGGGAGGAGCAGTTAAAGGTCTATTCCATATCTACCGCGTATGCCTATGGTAGGACGTGAGGACATGAGCAATTAATGCGCATCGTGATTGATAGTTCTCACATTCACGAAATGAGCTGAGTGCGTCATGGCATGTGACATGCATGTCTTCATTCTGGAACTAATCTATCAAAGGGTAAGGGGAAATCATGGGGGCACTGATGTCGGGATTTTCACCGCGCCCTCCCCACCACCAGCCATTTTAGTCTCTACTGAAAAACACCACATAGTTTGAAGGCAAGTGGCACGAAAAATCCTTAAGACATGTAGGATTAATACGTCTAACAGGACATTTCGGCGCCCCTGAACAGGTGGATGGGGACTTTTTTAACTTTTTATCCTTCTAGCGCCTTACTAAGCCGCAACATACCTACTCGGAAGCCCATCGCGCCCGCCCGTCCACAGATGTTTTCCCCCCTATATAGCATCTCTGCTACCATTTTAGACTGACTACTAAATTACCATGCCTTAAGCCTCATAACGTCAAGTTTGCATGAGAAACGTCTGCGCCGTCTGTCCAGGTGGAACCTACCGCTCATACATGTACCAGGACAATCGTAATGTGCCATAGTGAAGGGCGTGGCGAGCGACGTCGCGCTTGACGTACGAGTTGCCGTGCCTGGCCTTTTAGAGTCGAATGTGAAGGGGATGGGAACAATCTATATAGCCTAGTATGGAATCCTGTCTCCGGCTGAATTCGTGTGGGTTCCGCTGCTCCCCCGAAAAATTGGCGCGCAGCGAAGATTTTTCGCGCATCGCCGCACGTCATGCCGCGACATGCCGTTTCTTGTTAATGGCCGTAGTTCGGCCTGGTGGGGACATTTTGTTGGTTCCTATTTATAGTATGTGCTTGGTTTCGCTCGACAGTAGTCTACAATAACAATATGGGACGTGTAATTAAAAGGGAACGACCGCAAAAAAACCAGCGGTAGTGCAAAATGTCCCTACTAGGCAAACAGCGCCTTGCTAGTGTACCCTTTTTCTCACAGTCCCTTTATTTGCGTTAACAGGTTTTCCAATTCTCAGTTCCACCACAGCCTGACCCCTTCTTTTGTCCTTTAGTGTCTGGAAGACAAGCGCCCGGCGCCGATCGATACCCGTCTGCGGCTGCGTTTGCGTCTACAGCATTGAAGCGTCGACGCACAGCGCGTTGCAGTGCGTCGTCGCGCATCCACGCGCGTCATCGCGAACTCTGACCGCCCTTTAGGACGCCTCATCCTCCAGAAAATGGGGTAATATAAACGATCCGACGAAATTGCTGCCCTTTCGTCCAAGGCTTTCGTTCCAAGACCTCTAGTAACACTTGCTTTCCTCTATAATTTGAGGATTTGATGAATTTTCTTTCAGCGGATACTCCCTTCGTCGTCGCAAATCGGTGACCCCTCCAATTTTTGTGTTAGTTTTATTTCTTCAAATTTCATCCTGGTTTGTCGCACTTTTAATGTAATGCATTTGCAGAGTTGCTGTTGAAGTTACCACGTCATTTGTCCCCACAAAACGTGATGATGAACGTTCTGCTGATCCTATCATTCTACCGACTTGTAATTTTGAAAAAGTTATTTCAGAAAGTTAGTTTTTCCTTCCTGTTTCATTGAGAAAGGTTATCAGTCAGTAATTTTCAGCCATGTTTTCGTCTGATAGCGCTGAGATTTTGAATGCACTCGCTTTGGATATCATCATCAATGAAGCTTCTGGTATGTTTAACTATACCATGATTATAAGTTCAGAAAAAACGAGATACAGTGCTCCCAAAACTTGCACGTGAAATCGAATGTGATAGGATAGGATCGCCGAGTGCCTACAATGCCTAGTCTAGGCAGCAACTGGCGCTTCCTGGCCTCACTTGGAGCTAACAAGAGTGCGTTACCTGGGTAACTAAGCCGGCTTACAGTACGCCGGATTGTGTGTGGTCACGACGCAAAGAATTTGATTTCACGCGCAATTTTCAGAAGTACTGCATCCTGCCTGTTTTCCTGAATTTGTAATCTTGTTGAACTGAATACGTTTTTTTCAGCGACTGATGTTCCTTACATTCTGCACTTTTTCAGCTCTTTCAACAGTTAATATGGCTACATTTGCGCAGTTTGTCTTCAATTTATTCGAACCAACCACACCTATTTTCGGTAATTTTTTCTGTTTTATGGTTCCCGGTTGCTCTTCGCTGTGTGTTTATGGGCACTGATCGGCTTGGAAGGGGCATTTTGAAGTTTTGCTAGATCCCTTTGCTGGTTCACGTGGACTAACAGGTCTCATCTTGGTGAAATGATGCTTTTGTGAAGCTGCGGAATTGCAAGTGACCAACTTTGGTACAAAAATTAACAGGTCTCACTAACAAGCTGATCCGTGTAGGCTTGGCTGAGTACTACTTGGTCCCCCTCCGAACCGAACTGCACCCGTTTTTGTTCTAATTTTTGTTTCAACCTCAATTGTTTCACTACTCTGCAGCATAAATGCGTATTTAGGCGAACTTGTCGATATTGAACCATCAAATCTACCGGCAAACTTTACAACCATTTTTGAACTGGCATCACCTCATCAATTCCGCCACCGTAAGTAGCATTTTTTGATTGTGCGGCAAGACAATCGTAACTCGCCGCCGGTGGGCGTGGCTAACGACGCCGCGCTAAACGGGCGAGTTGTCCTACCTGGCCGTTCGAATTCAAGTGCTAAGGGAGGGAAAGACTCGATATCTCAGGTCATGGAGCTTTTTTCGCATAAATTTAGTCAGAATTCGCTACTCCAGTCGAGTAGTTGATAAATACCGCGAATGTGTCGCACAACGTCGCACATCAAGCCGCGCGCGGCAACGCGACAACAACTTGCAATTGTCTTGGCCGTCTAATTTTATTGTTAAGCTGATATATATGTATCAGCTGAATTTCTCTTCAGGTCTCGACTACAGTTCGTTCAATGCCATGCTTATGAATCGTCTCCCGGAGAACGGTCTACATGCTCTCACCCTTGACTCTCGTAGAGTTCGTTGCTTTTTATTTATTTTACTAAGGACGGGCGCAGTTCGGTTTGGTGGGTGCAATTTGCCGGTTTCTATCGATCACTTCCGGTACTGCTGTAAAGACCTGTGAATTCCTGTAAAGCTATGCAGTAGCGTCCATACTTGACAATAGTATACAGGTCTCGCAAAGCTGGCACATGTACTCAGCAGGGAACTGGTAAAAGGAACCAGCGAAACTGCAAAATGCCCCCTAGGCCGAATATTCCCAGAAATGGCTTTCATCCACGTCATATATGAATGTTTGTGGGTTTAAGGTGAGCATGCTGAAGATTACAAAGTTCGTGGATACTGTAAAAGAAGCTGTATCGGAGATTTGTGAAGAATTGAGGACGCGCAGAACTTTGTCAAAGGGTGAAATCCAGACAGAAAAGGTTTGTGGGGCTTTGAGTGGATATGATTATGAAAGAACCTTCACATTTTTTTCAGGATTTATCGTCAGAAGTGCAACATCTTATTACATCTCGCTACGTGGAGACTATGATGAAATTGGCTGATGCTTGCCATAAAGCGAAAAATGTGCCTGCTCAAGTGATTGCCGATCGCTTTGTGAGTCATTTTGAAGGAAAAAGGGGACGTCTGTTTGTATGAAGGGGGCCTGTCATCGTCGAAATTTGCATATCGCGGCACTTCTTCCTTCGGGGAAAGTTTTGACAAAATATGACCGCCCAAAACATTCCCATCCGGTGGGGTTCCCCTTCCCCGTCTTCCTCAGACGGGCGGGAAGGGGGTGGGATATATACCGCACGTGAATCACGGGAAGAACCAAAAAAGTGAACACTGGGAAACGTTTCCTCAAATACGTACGACCCCTCAATTCCTCCAGCGACGAACGATCCCCTCCCCTCGCATGGGATCCCCAGTGAGTTTTCTAAATGACTATCCAGTCGCGGTGTCGCTCTAACAGAGTATTTCACTTGAGAGACGCAGACGCAGAGGGGGTCGACGAATCGCAGATTGCCACGTTGAGTGGATTGGTCCCGGTGCGAATACTGTGAACGGTACTCCGCTTGCAACGTTTGTTTCGTCGCGATTGTCGCTAAATGCACCGGGACTCCGCCCTCCTTTTACAAATAGGAAACACATCTTTCAATACAAGCTTATTCAGTTCTCCATTCCTTTGAATGTTCCCCTAGCAAATCGTTTTAGCATCTTCTTCTGTGCGGATGGAGTTGCTTCTTGCAACAAGGCGGAGCCCTGCGAGTTCGTCTTCAGCTGTCCCCAATGAGATCACACCCGGGGATTGTGGATGTAACAACGGCTTGGTTGGATCAAATCGGTGACCAGATTTGTTTGTCTCTCTTTTTTGTTCCGATTTTGGCAGTTTATCATGCAGCTTGAGTGCTGTTGGCTTGGGAGGGCAACCGCTTATTCCTTTTAACTGGTTAATAGCACAACACGTCTCCATTCAGTTGAGATCTGTAAACCCTTGTGAACCAGAATTCACAGGCAGGTCATTATCACAAGGCGACCCGTAGAGTCTTCGCTGGGGCTACTCGCTGCCTCCTCCAAGTCGAACTGTGCCGAAAGCTGTATACCAGCTTACAATTTCTAATTCTAAGTTTGTTCTAGATGCAATCCTGTCTCGTGCACAAGCAACGCCTATCTAACTGCGAAGCGTCGGCATTTGCGTTCTTCATAATGGCAACAAGAAAAGAATCGTCATGAGTAAAATTGGGAGAGAAATGGCTTCGCGCAAACTACCAAACTTGTGCTGACGAGTGAGCATGTTTCTCTTTGTTTTGCGTTCAATAAGAATTAAAGGGGGGGGGGGGTTGCAACATTTCTTTCGAAATCTCACTAATTTTGTAACACTCATATGTCAGGGTCGTATATACATTGTCCGGAATGCAAACTATATTTCCACAATGAGGACACAGATTTTATGCATAATAGGGTGTTCCATCAGAAGTCAAGAGAATGTGAAGAGGTAGGCAGATAATCAATAAATCAATCACTGAAGGACAAATAATGTACATTCACTGAAAATGTACAGTCACCGAGACATGCTCCTTATCATGTTCGAGGTAAATGGGTGCGCAGCTGCAGTAACGAGTCACCTTCTGGTTTAAAGAAGCACGGAAACAGGGCTGGAGGGTTGCGATATCTGGGTGCAGTCTCTCGGCCCCGTCTGCGCTACCGCACTGCCACCAGAACGCTTAATCATTTAAAAAGGCGCTGCCTGTCTGCGCCCTCTCACGTCTGGGTGTTCTCTACGGCTGAGCGAGTCTTTCGCTGCGAGTAGAGAACAACTAGAAGAGAGAGGGCGCAGACAGTGGCGCGTCTGGCTATGGTTAGGCGTGTAGCTGCCGTGCGGCGCACAGGTGGAGTCGAGAAACGGCCCCCGTGTATCACTACCTTCAGCCCCGTTCCCGTACTCTCTTTGAGCGCAGAAATGGCAGGTTTCTGCAGTTGCGGACCAGTCACCTTGCATATGGAAAGGACCGTCCTTGGAGATGAGTGTACAATTTGTCTTCGAATTTATGTCGCAATTTCCGTCTCAGTGCTCTAATTTTTCCATTTTCAGTGCTATGACATGTTCCATACACTGCTAGGGCTAGACCTACATATGGTTGGATGTCATAAACGGAGTTTCGTTTCAAATTTGTGATTTGTTCCTAGTGGCAGATGGTAAATATAATATTTGTGATCTTAGCCGAAAAGGTCCTCAGACTAAGAATTTCTTCAATTCATAGGATATGAGACTAATATACGGGTTCAATTGACATTGATCTTCTTTTGTTTGTTCTAATTGTACATATCAGTATTAGCAATTGATCTAATGGTATTTCATTATTTTCGAAGTTACCGTTGCTTTCTTCTAATTTATTTCCTTACTATCATATTTAATCCATAGGAATTACTACTATTGTGCTGCATTTATACAAAAAAAGCTGCTACAGCCCAAAAGCGAACCAATTTGCTCATGGTGATTGTCACACGTTCTGATTCTCTTTCTTCGTTGTCGTTTCTTTACAAATTGGATTTTGTCTAATTAAATTGTAGTCTGTGGGTTTGTGCTTTTTGCTAAGTTTAATGAAATTATCTTCTTAATTTTCTGTGGGACACGAAAGAAATAGCGAAGAGACAGGTCATGTATAGGAGCGTTCAGACTTTGCGATGACGCGCATCTACTGTGCCATCGCGAAGTTGAACGCAGCCGAAGCGTGAGGTGATCAGCTCTGAAAAATCTCCATCGTGGGTTGCGCTATGCATGCGATTTTGCATGTGCACTTCAACATGTATTTTGCACTTGGGCCAAGTGGACTTAAAGACACATTACGCGGTCATTATATGAAACAGAGCCTCGAAGGTGACGGTTTCGTGGACCGCCTTGGAGAGCGTTGTACAAATTTCGCGACCGAAAGTTGTAAGATAGGGACATTGAGGTGCAAGGCTGTTCACGGGGCACTTACTGTTGTTCAGGTGAAGTTTTGCAAAATATGAACTCCCTCGCTCTCAATATTCCTTCTACTGGTATGATGTCCCTTCCTCACCCCCAAATCCTACCTGCCATCCTACCAACTTCCCAATTTTTCAAATTTCCCTAAATTCATACCACGTTTCCCAGGAAGTTGGGATTTGACAGTCTCCTACTTTCTCCCGAAAAAAAAAACTGGCGTCGACGAATGGCGGGCGGCGGGGAGGAGAGTACAGCGCACGCGAAATGGCATAAATCGGGAGACTAAAGAATGAGAACTTCTCACGAAGGCAAATAGAACCCTTCCTCCATGCACCGACCAATACGCCCCCACACCTATCTGCTCTCGCTGGGGATCCTTACGAAGTGCTGTGCTGAAGAGGAGTGAGTGAACCATGCACAGGGTAGAGCATCGTTGTGTGAAACACATGGAGGGGGGGTCGTAATTTTTACACTGGAGGTCGTATTGTGTGGTTGTTGTGAAGTGGGAGGTCGTGGCTTTGAGAGAAATTTGGCGCGTTGGAGGAAAGAATCTTTCCCGATTGTTGACTTTTCGCGTTATTTTTCCTGTTTCATGTGTACTATATACCCTCTGTCTCGTTGCAAAATTTTCGGGAACTTCCGGGAAAGGTTGTGAAGTTGGGAAAATCTGAGAAATTTTCCAGCTTCACATTGGCTACATACACCCCCACCGCACAGCCACGGCCCCGCCCCCGACGGGAAATCCTTGGGTGAATAAGTGGAGGATGTGGAAAATTGGTGGGTAGGTGTTGGGGAAGGGCGGGGGTCGTACCAGGACCCTTTCTTGAGAGGTGGGGTCGTACCGACGCCACCATTTCACACATCCCTGCTGTACCCTGACCGTGCATTTGGCTTCAGCGTTGTATGTGTATCTCAGGTTGTATTTTGCGCTTGAGTCAAGTGGACTTAAAGACACATTCCATGATCTCTTGGAAAAATCTAAACTCTGTCTGGAAGGTAGTGTAGACACCACTGGACAACTGTGTACAAACTTCGCGTCAGAAAGTTGTAAGATAGGAACGCTATGGCGCGAGGTTGTTGAGTGACTCCGCCCCTGTTGCTAGTTCTCAAATCCATCGTCTCGCCCGCTTACATGCTCCCTCGCTGCTCTTCCCTGATTTCTCGCTCAATTTTTTACGTCTCGCTTGGAACAAGGAACCAGAACCTTAGTTGAAGCGCTTTTGGAGGTTTTCTCTACTTCTTCACTGGCATTCCAACCAACATTTCAGGGGCAGATTGGCGTCGTGACGAGATATTAAGTAGAGATCCATGGAATCCCGTGAAGCCATGAAGTGATCTCAGTCAAAGTTAGAGATAGCACTCCTCAAATATTATAAAGAATACCTGCCAACTCTAATGAGTACGGAAGCAAAATGCCCTCCCCCATGCCGAACCACACCCATTTCTGTTTTTTGAACCTGTTATCGACGATGTTTCCGACGGTTTATCTGCCCTATTATCGATCTGCTTTTAAAGGCAGTTGGCACGATAAATCGCTATACAGGTGTAGGATTTGTACAACTGGCTTAACAGAATTCCGTGACCTCGGCGCTGCGTGAAGCCTTTTCCAAGGAGGGTACCTCTATAACGCCCTATTGAGCAACAACTTCGAGAGCAACAACAGAGCCACAACACCCAAATACGTCCCAAACGCCTCCCTT
>MU915383.1:2536-18150 GCA_036418165.1 Cooperia oncophora
TCATAAAAAACACCTTCAAAAGGGTAAGTTCAAGGTTTACCATAAACTTCTATGAGGTCTTCTCTTACCATTGTGGCCAATGATGCCCCACTTTGCCGGTGTCGCGATAAGCTGCCTTTGCAGGGAGTCTTCTAACTTGTTCACCAGAAAAATTAAATTGAAAAAGTACAGAAATACCTCAATTAGAATACGCTGCTACATTATTAGCATAGAGTAGCTGCTATTACACCCCTAGACAGGGTTTTAGGGTTCTAGGATGGTCAGTCTGTACGCCACCAATTACAAGTGTTGTGAGTTTACTTGTTTGCTGCCAGTTTTTTCAGTGTTGTTGAGACGAAAGGCCTAAATCTGAGGTCAGGAATTCAACTGAACCTTCTAACACTTGTACAAATTCAAGTGGTCTCAATAGGGAGGGGGGAGGGTCTCGGCAGTTTGTTCAGCCTTGCTCTTCACTGTTGGACCAACACTAACGCGTTCGCATTTTGACCCCATCACCCATGTTGGCTATTGCGAAATGTGCTTGTATGAATGTAAGTTGTAATGAGGCAATCGTGTCATATTAGTAAGTTCCATGTCATGATCAACGTACGACCTTGTCATTCATCTAGAAGTTGTCCGTTCTAGGAATACGCTCTTGGTCCGGATAGGCCACCTGTAGATATGGAGCATATGGAGCGTGTGGAAAAGGCTATTGAGAAGATACAACAGCAAATTCAGAACAAGGAGAAACTGTTGAAGCTTGCTGGCCAAAAGCTGTAGGTGCTTCAAATTAGTTGTTTTAGTCTAAATATTGCTAGAGCAGGCATACTACTTGTAAGGCCTTTTTCATGT
Organism: Cooperia oncophora; assembly: GCA_036418165.1. Taxonomy (NCBI): domain Eukaryota; kingdom Metazoa; phylum Nematoda; class Chromadorea; order Rhabditida; family Trichostrongylidae; genus Cooperia; species Cooperia oncophora. The sequence continues at coordinate 3,368 of MU915383.1, forward strand.
ACAGAACCACTGAAGTGTTGCGGGAAGCGTGTAATACGTGTACAGATCGTTTACGACGATTTTGCGGTTTCTGAAACTTTTCCCTACTCCAAGGGTTCTTTGATCTTGAACGACGTTGTGTATGAGTGCACCCTAGCGAAATTCTTTTCGAGAGAATCAAGAACGAGTAGCAGTCCCATAATGCCGTTGGTATGCGGAATGAACCTTGCCTTACAACGTAGGATGATGGGTTAGCTGTGATCTGATTGGGGTCACGCGTTTCAGCGAAATTAGTGAATTGGCCATATGCGGTCGTGCCTCCTATCGAACGAATCAGTCGTCGATTCTCCGGCTGGGTTTAATTCGGACACATGCGCGTTTTTATTCATTCATTGTTTGGTCGCTCAATGCGTCATTGGCCTTAGAACTAGAAAAGCGGAACTTAATTAAAGCCCTGCTGGAGAAGAAGTTCTACAGAAACATAGCCGGAGGAAGTAAGGATAGTCTTTGCCGTCGATCAGTCCCTATTAGGGATGTGGCACGCATCGCACTGCCATTCTGAGTCGCAGCGGCCTAGGCAGTACGGAGCTGGAGGAAGTACCCAAGGTTATGGAGATAGAAGAAAGGAAGGTGAAATGAATGAAAAACCGAACTCACAAATGACTGAGTTATCATTCGAATCAGCACACTTCGGTGCTGTTTCTGTTGGTTGTGAGAGCAGAACTGAAGTTCTAAAGTTCATGGGTACTCACTTAAGACCTGCTTCAACACCTTGATTATTTTTTACTCTTTTGAAGTGGGTCTTTACGCCAATCCCAACATAGGTTCGCTATCGAAGATGTCGATGTTAAGGTTACGACAGACTTGCTACGACGTCACAGGATGTCCCATTTCTCGTCAGTGATAGTGGGGTGGGGCAGCACAAAAAAGCCGGAAAGGGTTCATATCGTAAGCCGCGATTTTTAACGTGTAATGGGGCTTCGGGTCACTTAGAATCAATTCCTCTTGGGCAGCGGACCTGTACTGGACAGCCGTTGTTCTTTTTATGATGAGTCAATATTCAATGCAGAACAGAGGCATGTCCTGCGCCGTTGGGAAGGATATTTGCAAAATACGACTTCCTTCTCCACAATTTTCTCCTCTGGTGCGGCCGTAAACCCATCCCTCATTCTACCTACCAAAACCTAAACTTCCTCAACTTCCTACCACGTTTCCAGAGTTTTTCTCAAACGCTCCCCTTTTCCCGTCGAGCTAGGAAGGAAGGCACTAGAAACAAAAAAAAACAAAAAAAGTCAAGAACGAAAACCTCTCGAAGACCATCACGGCTGCTTCGCTGGGGGTTCCCAACGAAGACATGCTCTAATGTAGAACATATTTCTTACTGATTTGTGTTTTCGACCAATTCGTAGTTTCAACACCTGGGAACGGCTTTGTAATCCACCTAGCCGATCACCTTATGGTCCTAAGTCCATTGCGACACTTCCAGAGAGACCCCCCTCTAATAACAAAGCTTGTTTCATGAAAAGTACCCAGTTTCTAAGAAGATCGGAAGAATAACTGGAATTAGGGCAGGATTTCTCTAGCTTTGTAGGTAAATGTGTGCAATTTTAAGGCACCCCAAGGTGTGGACACGCTTGCGAACAATCGACTGATTGTTGAGGATACCGTGAATCGCATACTCTCTGGGAGGGAGTGTATTTATGGCGGTGAAGGCTGGTGGAGATACGAATTTTGTTACGGGAAAACCGTGAGTGCTTCTTCATAACTTATTCATAAGTGACTTTTCATACAATATTTTTAATGAAATATCCTGATTTTCTAGGTCTTGCAATACCATCAAGAACCCAACGGTGAACGCACGGAGATACTGTTAGGAACATTTGATGAGAAAGTGCATAAGGCATGGGTTGACGAAGATAAAACGCATCGATCTCCGAAAAAGGTTGGTGTCGGTGGTGTGGAATAATGGGTGACATCTGATGTTTGATTAATTTTGCTTTCAGTATAATAATCAAGTTACCCAAATATCCCATCTCTACGTGAAAGGAGATATTTGCCATGAACTAAATGCCCACAGGTATGCTTCTTTTCAATTTTTATTCCTACCCTGAGCCATACCAAAACTTGGTGTTCAGGAACGTGGAGGTTCGATTACGATGTAAAACAGCTGATCATAGCTCGTTAGCCATTTCAATAGCACTTGCTGAGCCAAATATGTGCCAGTATATACTCACATTGGAAAGCGAGAGGTAAGCTGGAACTTGATTGTTGATCAATTAAATGTTCGAATTGAAACCATCCATCTGGCACAAAAATCCTTAGTTTTTCCTCTGATGTTCCTCATTGCCCAGAATCGAAGTAACCTTTTCAGACTTTGTAAAATTCCTACATCTTCAGTCCCAGTGATCATAGAATTCTTGAAAGCAATCTCTCCACTTGCTCTGTCGCAAGCCAGGGAATTCACTTTTTCTGAGGGCCACGAAATCATTCGTCCTCCCCATGCTCATATGAAAAAGTGACCATGCGTCGGCGGTCGTCCTGATAGAGAAAGAGAGAGAGAGAGAGAAACTCATAGGCGGCGCGCACGCGGCGCGTGCCTAGCAATGTCGCTACGATGGTGCGGCACAGGACTGGACACTGACAAGCACTACCATTACTGCCGTTCGATAGATTAGCTATTTATCAGCCCATATTCGTTTCCAGGAGAGTCGGGCGCTAATACAGTGGGTAATCACAGTGAATCAACTGGTCTTCGATTTCTCAGCAGATGCGGCAGCGTCCCTGTTTTTCGATGCATCACGCACATTGTAGGCCGAAGTGGCGGACTCCGGTTTTGGCCTGTACTATGTGCGTGTAGGGAGTCTCCATGCTCCGCCCTTCCTACAGCGCGCTGGGTAATGCTGACTGCGAGCTCGTCTTGCCTCCACAGTCCCATTCGCTGGAGGCATAAGTATGTTGAGCAAACGTTCGGCCCAGTTCGGCGACAGGAGGAAGGGGGGGGAGCGTTCGCACTACATCGACGACGTCTAGGAGCTCTCTGACAGGAAAAGAGTTGACGGGTTTTAGCCAGGTGGCTAGAGGAGGCTTACTCCAGCTTAGCACACAGGTTTTCACCAGAGGCGGGAAGTTGTAAACGCGGCTACTGAGTAAGATGACGCGTATAGAAATGTCCCACTTCCCCCCCTCCCCCCCCCGAAAAATGCTAGAAGAAATTAATGGTAAGCTTGGGCGCTGTCGCCGAACAAGCGCAGCTTGCATTAATTTCTTAAGCTTTTCGGTAATAATATGAATTGATTTCATAATAGTTGAGACTGAATTATCAATTTTTTGCTTCTCCATAAACATTGTACTCTCATTGGTAAATTGGTTGGCTTTGGGTACAATATTAGCCCCTAGGTCCAAATGGTGATCTGTGATCAAGCTAAAGCGTCCCACTCTTTATTGCTGTGCACCTGTGACTATCAGTGAAACTGTGTTTGAGGCTAAAAATATACTTGCAGGTTTTGCGAACCGCTACAGTACGCTGATGAATACGGTCTGATTGCACTGGAACCGCAAGAGGACTCACCACAAAAAGCGCCTGGTCCTATATGAAAACTCGTCCCTCAATTAGAACTTATGTATTTGCCAGTCAAAACGGGGTTATTTTGCATGTTTTATTAACTTTTTTGCACATACTCATATGTACTGATTTCACTATAAATATTGTATAACAACACAACAATCAACAAGAAACTGCAGATCTCAGAACATCAATATACAAGGGTAAATTGTCTAGACAAAGCTATTTCTGTTTTCTACCATGGTCATATCCACAGCGGCTCATCGTCGGACAAGAGGCACGCCTGCAAGCGCTACTCCATCGACACGCATCACACATGTTCCCTTTTTACTCGGGAAGTACAAGGTGTCAAAAATTTGGTTGACGTTAATAACATTATGTATAAGCAGCGCTCGTCTTACCATGGGCCATTGTGGATATAGCTAACCCGCCAATTAACTTTCCCTAGTACCAATACGTTGGTTTTCGTGGTGGCTGCGCTTTGATGCCAACTTCGGCGGAAATCTCGTCTTCGAATGAGGTCAATTTCGGGATATACGTTCGTTCCAGAACCAGAGCAGCCGGTGTATCCTTTTCTTCCACTTCTGAAAAAGGAAACTACTGGACTCATGAAAAGAAATGAAGCAGAATAATCAAATTTAGAGAAACAAAATCGCGGAAGCACAAAATTGTGTTTATTTTCATTAAAATTTCGCACCTAGGCTGAGGTGTGTGGCAAATGGCACGCTTACCACATGCGCGGTCCGGGGTTGAATCTCAGATCGGCGCCCAAGCTAACCAGGCCTTCTACCCTCGAGCAACGGTGAACTGGTACCAGATCCGTCCGGGAAAATGAGAACACTGATTTGTACATCGACTGGCCCTCAAGTCATTGTATAGGCCACATCACAATCAATAAGCTCTGAGCTTCTGCGATTCTTAAGGTAGCGGCAGAAGGATGTGTGCCCCCCTAGCCGACATAGGGATTGACGCAGCACGTGAAGGCTTCATCTCGGACTTACAGCCAATTGCAAAGTGATTTTATACTGTGTTCTTTGATTTCTCTGTTTGCTTTTTTTCAAAATTTGCCTATTAGGTCCAAGCGCAGTTAGGCGCTGTGCGGGCGTGCTTAGGGTTCACGATATCATGCCCTAAATTTGCTGTGCAAAACCAGGGGCTTCGTTTACACTTGGCAAAGGTTTACAGGTTTCATCAATATGAAACGTAACTCAACTGGAACTTGCAAGAGAGACATATGAAGCGGGTAAAAAACAACGCCCTCCACGGCGCGCCAGTACTTACTAGTGTGCCAGTTCTAGGATAACACTTACCAATGTACTTCTCTGGTAAGAGATACTCATAAGTAACTCTTGCTTGACTAGGAACTGGAATTTCGAAGCCAGATCGTAACGAGATACGAATGTATTCATCACCAGCGTCATTCAGCACCCACCTATAAGTTGGGAGTAACTACCTGTCACATAAGTGAAAATCAAGAAAAAACGGGCGTACTTCGCATCACAGGGCTCGTTATCATTAGGATCAACCAGTTTTACTGTCCCTTTTCAACATTCAAATGGCTGCGCTCATGTCCAATCTGAAGAACGCACGCATCTTAAGTTCCATAAAAAATAGCCTACATATAAGTTCTATTAAAAAAAAACTTAACTACGCGGCTATACTATGGAGGACATGGGAACGTGTGAATGACTAGTGTCATTACATGACCGCTGACCCGAAAGAGGATCGACCTCTAACGCATTTCATCTTTTAAGCAAACTTCCTCAAATTTGCGTCCGGGACTTTTCAGCGTTTAGTGGGGCACCAGATGGCACTGAGCGAAAATTATGCGAGCCAATTTGTCAAAATTTGTAAATGTACCACTCCTCAGGTTCACATCTTACAGGTAACACCGAAATGAGAACTGCCTGTTGAGAGGAACTGGCAAAAGGACTAGAACGAATGTGCAAGGAATGTCTGCAAGAGCAGCGAATCTTGGATTAATCAAAAAACTGAACATTCCAGATGGGTTCACGTCCCCTCTCGCGCGCAAATGAGGATTCTATTCCAGAAATGATACACCAGTGGTGACCGACAGCGTGAAAAGGGTAGACTAACGTCGAGGGCTCAGGAACCATCCTTGCCCTAATCAGATTGACTGTTGGCGGCTAATGCAGTCGCAACGTGCACTACTATAACTATGGGAAAAGAAAGCACACGCACACGAAAACAAACAGTAAACCTACATCAGCACTTCATCAATACCCATTTTCTTTGCGCCTTCCATTTCTACTTCGAGTTTACAGTGCAATCCGCTTGGCGACAGAAAACTTCATTTGTTAGACGCAGATACAGTCCCATCACAGTACCTTGACGTCCTTTATCCTTTCCAACCATCACCTTCAATACGTAACTTATATAAAGGGAACCAGAGCTAACGAGCAGAAAAAAGTCAAAAAAACGCTGCGAAGCGCGTGGGCGCGTGCGCGATCGGGCCGACTGCACACCGAACTTTTCTTGCAGGGCGCAGGCGCTCAAAACCTATTAGGAATCACTTGGTTTTCCTTGTAGAGTGGTGCGCAGCGACGTTGTGGAAATCGGGTTTCAGGAAGCCCTATAGCGCAAAGCTTTCCAGAATAGCAGGAAAAGCCGAGGGATTCCATCCTACGACCCGCTGCCCACGAAGCGAGACAACCACCACTGATTCTGCTACACGACACCTTTGGCTCTTTGCATGAAGCGAGATTATACAATGAGGGCGCATCCACGAGTATATGGTGAAGAATAGGAAGGGAAAAACATCCATAACGCCGGTGAGAGAATCGCTTTGCTGATTTCAAAAGCAGAACTGATATCAGCGTCAGAGAATGCTCCTGATGGTAAGGTCCCAGCACAAACGGCATTCACTTAAAATCCATCATCAGTGAATGTTAAGTAAACTAGTACTCTGTACAAGATCTGCAAGGAAGGATGTCATTCTCGTCCGGCATGCGACGAATTTTGGATCGTCGTAATTCGAAGAACTTCTGTGAAAGCCTGAAAAGTGCAAAGCTAAGTAAGTTCTACCAGGAAAAAAGAGAAATGATAAGGACGGTACATTTTTCTGATGGTATTTATCAGCTCTTTCCAATGACTTCGAGAGTTCTTCGTTGACCCATGGTCGTTTAGTGGTTGGTTCATAGTCGTCTGGATGTATCACCCAACGAAGTGATGTCAGGGGCTCTCGCGAAATCTTGCACAAGGGACAGCGATTGCTCACAGTTCGACAAATTAACGGAAATAATAAAACATCCATCAAAAGGAAGAAAAAAGCAAATGAAATAAAGAAAAATAATATTAAAAAATAACTGGGTCGACGTGGAATGAAAGTTAGATAGTCATAGTCATGCAGAAAAAAAAGGATAAAAAAGTGAAGACATCATTTTAGGACACATTATTGGCTGAGTCGCAAGCTATTAGTCTAATTAGGGCACAGTCCCTGGAGACTGTCTTTGTTGGCTCAACAGTAAAGTAGAAGAAAAGATGCGACGCCTCAATAAGTCGCAGTTTTGACGGCTTTCTCAATTGCCGCAATCAAATTCAGGCAATTTTCTGTCCACGGGTTTCAGTTTTAAACTTATTTTTCGTTTTTTTTTTAACTGTAAAAGTTTCAGCATTGGAAGACGCGCGAAGAAACGACTAGTGACCCAGGGGACGCAGGATCTCGTTTTGCTGGAACAAATCCGGACAACTTCTACTGTTAGGCTGCCAAGGAGTCTAGTGTTCTCAGATTTTTTTCCCCTTTATTCTTCCCTGCAGAGACCCTTAGCGACTACAGACAGGTTCGCACTTCTATCACAGAATACATACACGTCCATTTCATTTGATCGTGGTAGCCTGACCACCTGATCATTTTTTTTGTTTCTGCAGCCAGTCCGATGCATTTTTTTTTGTTTTTGAGTCACATAACTAGACCATTTGCGGCTTGAAAGACCTTTGAAGGCCCTCATGATTTGTGTCTACTGCTCAATGTTGTGGGAATATGATGGGCGTGTTTGTGGGGGAGGGGGGGGGAAACGTCAAGACTTTATGCTAGCGATAACCCGAAAAAAATAATGAGCAAGAATTATTTTGAAGTACAGAAACCCATGATGCGAAACGAACAAAACAAAAGAATGCGACCGTACTTGGAAAGGAAGGAAGCATAACCCACTCTCAAGCTTTGTACGTTCCAAACTCAATTATTTCTGTCTTTTGATTATGCATTTACTGTTGTGCGCCACTTCGCTAAAAAAGCCTGGTTCCCAAACAAGAGAAAAAATCGGGGTCCCCTCTGGCACCGGAAGATAGTTTTTCAGTTGACCTGTTTTTATTGTTGGTCTAGAACTCCATAAAACCGCCTTGTTGGAGCAAAAGAAAAAGCATTGAATGTGAGCAACATGCTGACGTGGGTATTTTTGGTGAGTAGCGCATAAGTATCAACATAAAGATTTCGTGTCAGAAAACAGAATTGTTTGAAGCGAATGGCTTAAGTTGGGATATAAAAAAATTAGCAATAGTAAAAACTAAAATATTAAAATACTGATGTAAATCGACAATTCATGTAACACACATTATTTCAAACTAGCCTACACTACACTGTTTGCCTTTCTAGAAAGCACCATAAGCGTAGCTCTATTTTGAATACGATTTACAATTGAATAACCTTCACCTTCAACTGTACACTTTCTGTCGTTCGGCACGACTCTTTTTAGCCTGTCAACATATTCCTTAGGCATATGACGAGCATAGTCCAGCTCCGAGAATGGTTTCCGCGGTAGCCGGAAAATCCTACTGAGATGCATTCCACCTTAACAACACTGTGATTTCAACAATTCACCATCCTAATGAGTTAGTTCAGAATAGAGTACATTTGCATTAACAGGTCCATAATGAGCAGCATGTAGCAGGCACCACAGGAAAGTATTTCGGGGGCGAAATGAGAGGCACGACCGGAGGAGCTGGCAAAACAGAGGCAGACACCCTTCAGCGTGCCTGCCAACCTTAAACAGGCGTGGTGAAAGCACAAGCGCCCCGCGCTTTCAAATGTGGATCCTGCAGTGCCTAGAAAGGTTTAAACTGAGTGGAACCCAGACCAACTACTAGAAAAAGCATTATGGTACCACACTAACCTAGCCACTGGCTAGTCGCCATCGCCAAGAATGAGTGAAGCATAAGGTATCACAGCAAAGATTCGAGCCAACAAAATCGCAAAGCGAGAATTTGAACTTCAGGAATTTTTCTCCTTTTCAACCCAGAATACATGAGGAGCTCGTCTTCGGCCTTTGCCAAGGATCATCAAGAGGATGTCAATAGACGCTTTTTTTCGTATCCTGGATTAGGTTGCACGGCACTGGTGTCAATATGCATTTTCTATATCCGCCAAACTAACGAGCCAGGGATCTCACAGGCGCTTGAGGTTAAATTTGATTTAAAGGCCAAGTCATGAGAAATTACGAAAAATCATATAGCGAAGTTTGGCGAGAAGCTGGACAGCTGTTGTTTCCTCCATTGAAACGGCACTCTATAGGAGCATCCATGCTAGTGACTTCATCCTTGAATCTTATATCGCCTGCTTATGGCTGATGCCAATTCTTCGTATTTCCGACTCGACTATGAAAAGCTTCACCCCGTCATGGCCTGAAGCTGAGGTGGAGTGATTGTTCACTTATAGAAAACGCAGCTTAGGTCGCTTTCTGCTATGAATTGTTTCATATACACCTCCACAAGATTTCTCTATAGCAACATCCCGACTAATACGGGAAGGGTCCAACAGGTCAGCCTGGCCATTTGCAATGAGATGCACATCACTTACTCATCTTGACACGGTGAACTCAGAACTGTCTTCAAAATTTGCAGAACGATTCTCTGAGCGCGGAGTTATGAGGTTTTTCGTGTATTGTTTTTTCTCTTAACGAGTGCGCTGGCGCGAGCGTTGGCAACATGTAGGCGCGAGGCTCAGCGGCTCTAGCGCGCAACAGGTATATATTCGTGTTCGGGAGTCAAATACGCCTGAGGATATCAACCTTAGCATAAATGGCTGAGTCTTCATGAACTCACTTCGAAAAAATGGAGTAGTGGATAGTCATGGCTCGACTGATAGCTCAGCGATAGGCTATGACTGAGGCATACTGGTAATCGAATGTCTTCGAACTGAATAACTCTTAACAGTCATCGTTCTTCTCGCGAACTTGGCTTACTTGTTCTGGCATGCACTTTCTTGACTATCGTGGAGAGAATCCCATTCCGCGAGACTACAGTCTTCGATAGGCAGCTGAGCTCCTGCTACTAATTACCCATGGAATAGCCCACATTTTCCAAGTGAGGTCGAAAAATCAGATTGTGCTAGAAAATTATCTCCAGGGGTAATTTAACCCGCTGAACAGGGTGAAAATAATATTCTCAATCAAAAACGCTTGCGAACCGTATTACGAGGGGTATACAAGCAGAAGCGCTCCTTCGTGCCATCAATGGTCTACCTTTCAAAAAAAAAAAAAAACTGATTGCAGGTTCCCTTGTAGAGTAGGGGAGGGCGAGAAGAGATGTTAGAGGCTTTGTCGGCTATGTTCTTGGACAAATGCAAAAAAGGACCTGCCCTGGAACCGATCCTACGACATCTCGTCTAAAAAGCCGCTCCCTATCCGTCTGGCGCTCTTACCGCGTTTCAGAACGACTCCATACATAAATGTAAAGACGCTTCCACGTTTCCTCGCGATAGCATGTGAAACGACCATGCGGGGATAAAACCCTCCATAACTCCGTTCAGAGAATCGTTCCGCAAATTCTGAAGGTAGATTTGAGTTCACCGTCCCAAGACGCGTACAACGGTGTGCAGCTCATTGGAAATGGCCGGGCTGACCTGTTGACCTTTCCTGGTAAGCCAAGTGTCCTCTTATCCCTGCAATTCAATACGAAAAGGTGTTTTAGGAAGGAGTAGAGCACCGCGAGGGATTCCAGTCCTGCTAACTTTTTTAACTTACTTTTGTAGATACACGTAAGTAGGAAGGAGGGTGATCGTGCTTTTGGTACCTGGGGAGTATGGGGAACGGCAGGAAACGACCAAGTTTCCTCATTCTCTTGAAGTGCTCAGTTCGAGAATAATCAGACAAAAAAAAGCTCAAAATACCTCATGTGTACAACGGGTTAAGAACCATTAACTTAGCCACTGACAAGACACAGCATACAAAAGTACAAAATGGAATCAAACCACGTTAACTGAACTCATTCTGGCTCTAGTACACTTTACCGACTTTATTAAACCTTCTGAATCAGCCAATGAATACATTACATTACACTTTCAAATGCTCGACTACTAACAATCTTGAAGACTGTACACGCCTCAATAACGGAATTATATCTTCGTGCACAGTGGAAAAGGTACAAAAGTAATTGTGTAGACAAGGCCTGCTAGTGGTTTGCTTAATTTATTAATAATATCACAGTGGCACATATTCCCGACTTTATTAGTTGAATGCTCCCCGAGAACAGAAGCATAAACCAAGGGTTTTATTCCCGCGTGTTGTTATCCGACATGGATTTACAAAGTGAGAAACTAACCAATACAGACATTAAGTTACCGAATGGAAAATAAACGAGTAAAATAAGAAAACAGAAGAAAAAGAGCAAAGTCTCACTCAGATCAAATAAGAGGGTACTTATTATGTCGACAATATATTATGAAAATAGACCGGATATTAATTAATTTTCATCTTATGAGGTGCACTTTAAGGATTTCACTTTGGAATGAACTCAACCCTATCAACTATTTTTCAACTCCAAAAAAAATTGAACTGTGAGCAGCCGATGGAGCTGCCTGTCATGGGAACACATACTAAATTTCATCTATTCCCCGTAGACCAATTACTTAGGGTCTTCACCAGAGTCACCCAGACCTACGTCCATGCACATCATCACTAGGAAACCAATAATACAGGCAACTGAGGCAAGTTTCCCGTTACCGCTCCGTTGTGCTTCGGGAATGATGTCGTCGACGACAACGTAGATCATAGCTCCTGCAGCAAAGGAAAGCGCATACGGCAGCAATGGTTCCATCATTATTATAGCAGCTGCTCCAATTATTGCTGAGATTGGTTCAACCATTCCAGACAACTGGCCGTACCAGAACGCCTGAAAGTTTTAATCATTTTGAAGGGTAATTTCCATACGGAAACGTGATTTTCATATTTCTTTCAAGGCCTCGGCATAACTTGAAAGTTTTCCGTTTATATTAGCCTACGCTTTCGCCTTCGCGCCGTGATCATTTATGTCAGTACTTGCTCTTTCACATTATTATTCGAAGGCAGCTCGGATCGCCCGGCTGACGCCGGGCTATCCTCCTTCCACGAACACGGCCCGGCTTCGCCGGGCGGGTACGGCTTCCGCCGCTCAATGTTAAGGCTCTTCGGTCAACCGTACAGCTGGAATAGTTCTCCGAGCCAAGAGTAGAAAATCAGCGCTTTGAAAGTGCGCCCAAACCGGACAACGCCACAGAATGAGGAGCTCCGACGTCAGCACAGCGATAGCCGCCAGCGGATAGTTAGGTGTTCAGGATGCAATTGTGATCCGACTTAACAAATGCAAGACGCTTCGAATTCTCGAACTAATCCTCCGAAATTGTCTCGTTTGAGGTCTACCACCTCTACAGGTCGAGCTCGGAGCGAGAGCTTTTACAGCTCTGTCTTAGAAATACGACCTCTACCTATTGGCGGGTGCGTTTCACTAAAGCTATCCGTACTGGCTCCACTCCGGTTGGGCTTTGATAGTTTCACTTGCCCGCTTCTTGATCGTTTGAGGTCATCACGTTGCTCTTTCCTCCTTCTCACAGGACTATGGAGTACCTACCCACCGAATTGTGAATCTTTGCGTTGCCACCGTTCATTTTCAAAGCTTTCCATCACTGCGCATGTATCTAAGCCAAGCTCGTTGTATGTGTTCCTCACATCTTCTTCCTTGCCCTACTCACCTGACAGTTGAAGAAGCTCTTCAGGTCACACCAAATTCCCGTCAAACAACCAAACAACGAAATGTGACATGAAGAGCGGATTGTTCACAATTTTCGCCAACACAAACTCTCAGTGTTCAAGCTCACGCTGTCCGACCTTTAGATAGAGGGAGTTAATTCAGTGTAGTGACTTTTTCGAAGACTTCAGCATTAAATCATTCATCCATTAAATTCAATTTATTATTGATCAGCATTAAATTGTGGGGCGTGCGCTACAGAAGAAGGGCTCTGCTTCCTTTGAAAAATGTACTTGAATGTTATCAGGTTGCTAGCCACCCGTAGAGGCTTACAGATGGCCATGGTATTTGCTCTAGCATGAGCTTCCTGGCAGATTGACACATTCCCCTAAAGAAACCAAGAAGTAAAGAATTCTCTGGTGTTGAACGGGAGCCAACTGAGAAAACCTTGGAAATAGCTTCAGTTCAATTTATTTTAAATTTAGGCTAAAATTTTTTGAGATATTCAGCTCGCGAGTATTAGGAGCATCATCCCTTTCTGGAATCACCGCAGCTCTGAAAGTATTAAGTCGTGACAGTGACTAAAAAAGTTGGGTTTTATCGTAGACCTACCTAAAGCTCATCGGCTGCATCTATCCCTAACACGTGAAGTTCGGAGAAGTCAGTTCTAAGAAAGAAATTCACTTCCAAAGCGTGAGCGGGGTTTTCGCTGTAAATAGAAAGCACACTTTCACTTGCATAGCAAAAAATCTAGGCAATCGCACGTGATGTTGTGCATTTATTGGCGACACGATTTTCCTGAAGCCTATCCATTTCGCGAAGTGAAGTAACTTTGAAGAGGTAATTTTTGTTGCTTCAATTTTCCATGGGGGAAATCGAAAGCTGTGTTTGCATGATCACTTTCACTCGAAATATATTCAGTTCTGCACCTTTGACCATAGCATCCGTAGGAGAATACGGCGTATAGAATAAGGGAATTACGAATGAAATTAAACTCCTTTTAAATTTTGAAATTTTTTACAGCGATCAGTAGAGAATGCAATAAATTTGGCTAACTGCGATATAGCGACGTCAATAAGGCCGCGTTCATAAACGATGCAGAAATGTCGAAACTCGAAATTTGTAGGACTGCGGAATTTCAAGACCTGCGGCCTTGTGAGAAACGCGGAACTTGCACCAAATGAAAATATCTCTATCGATTAAAAAACCGCGGAATTTGGAGAAATGTGGTTTTCAGCTACGTGTACATCTCCTATCTGCATATTCCGCATTTCTGCACCATATATGAAGATGGTCTAAACATAGAAAACGTTGAGAGCTTAATGAATAAGAACGCCACGCCACGTGTGTGATGTCACTGTACGAAAGAATGTTATCTCGTTTCGCTGTCATTGGCTTTCTTGGGTATAACGTCACTGCCTAATCATACATCCTGCAAGTCATACACAGAAAAACGTCCTAGATGTTTTAAACGTTTTGTAAAGTTCAGCGATGAAGACTTCGTGGGGACTAATTTGGCAGTGACATAATGCTGACACGCGCTAAATAAGCCACAACCATTGTGCCTCAATAAAAGAAAGGCTGCAGAAAGCTTCATGTACTGTACGGGAGAGAATCCTTTCACTCGACCGAAAAACGTAGAACGAAAAGTGGAAATGGGGCGCATTCACTGAAAAGAGCAGATACTGTGAATTACATGGGAGCCTTATGTCGCGGCAGGAGTAGAAGTCGTGAAACATACTGTCTCCAGAATTCACTTGTCAAAACGAAACTTGAAAAATGGTTTCTGGTTTCCGGATCTTCTTGATCTCACTTTCGAGGGAGGAGCACTATTCACATTCTGAGATGCCGATTTCCGCTGTTCTGCATCACCTAAGGCAAAACTGCTCTAGAGTGAGTTAAGAGGCGCTTTGAGTCAATTTTCGTTCATACCTACAGCGTCATGCCACCCAAATATGGAGCCTGACACAAACTTCAAAGGATGAGCTTCGAGGATTCTTTTCTGAAAGGGCAGAAAAGGAGAGTATATATAAGCTGCAATCTGGGGAAGAGATTGCATATGCAAAACATACTCTCTCCGGAATTCAGTACTTGCCGAAACGAAACTTGAAAATGGTTTCTGGTTTCCGGATCTTCTTGATCTCACTTTCGAGGGAGGAGCACTATTCACATTCTGAGATGCCGATTTCCGCTGTTCTGCATCACCTAAGGCAAAACTGCTCTAGAGTGAGTTAAGAGGCGCTTTGAGTAATCAATTTTCGTTCATACCTACAGCGCCATGCCACAT